>AWOL01S0004677.1:11415-56745 GCA_000715115.1 Nicotiana otophora | reverse complement strand
CCCTTAATGATAATACAACGATCTACTATACTAAGAAACTTCAATCTACAATATCAACATCCATTGGGACCAACATTATTAACCCATTCCATAGTTTTATTGTATTCATAAATTTCATCACCAAGATTATCATTCACCTTCTCTCTTATTTTCTCAAAAGTACTATTCATGCCATGAACTAGAGTTTTATAATCCAATCTTTCAACCATTAAAACTTGTAACAAATGCTTCAAATACTTCTAACTACTCATAATAAACGAGTTTGAAGCATTGGAATTACCTCTAGTAGATCAATCTTGAAAAATCACAACTTTGGTGATTTTTGTGTTCTTGAGGATTTGATGATGAAATCTTGTATTTGGATGTAAGAATAATGTTAGAAATCATGTATATTGAGTAATAATCAACCCAAAACATCATAAACAGCTTACCTTGGTTGATTGGACTTGATTTGAGCTCAAAATCGTCCTTTCACGTCAAGAACCCTAACCCCTAATTACTCAAAATATCCCCCCTCCCTCACCTTGTATTTATAGGCCCAGCTTTCTGGATTTCTGATGTGGCCCTGGATGCTTCGCATCCCCACTTCACTTCTCTTTGAAGGTCGGATGCGGACCTGGACGCTATGGCAGCACTTCACTGCCAGCCTCTCTTTCGGACGCGGCCTCGGATGCTTTGCATCCGCAGGCTCCTCCGCCAGCCTTTGGTAATTTGGTCATAACTTCTTGTAGGAATGTCCAAATGACAAACGGTTTGAAGCGTTAGGAACTAGACTTAAAGGCATTTCATTTGATTGGTAATAAACCATATAACACTTCGTATAATGAGAGTTATGCTCAATGGAATTTAGGTCTTATGCGAACTCACTTGAAACTTTAATCTTATAAAATTTCCAACTTTCAAACTTCTCATTAACCATCCGAAATCATCCCGATCCCCTCGGGACCTTAACCAAATATACCAACAAGTCCTAAAATATCATACAAAGCTATTGGAATCATCAAAATTAAATTCCGAGGTCGTTTACCCATAGATCCATATCCGGTCCACTTTTCTAACTTAAATTTCTCAATTATGAGACTAAGTGTCTTATTTCACTCCGAGTTCCTTTCGGACCGAACCAACTAACCCGATACAACTCAACACAGCTGAACAACACATAAATAAGGATAGATGGGGGAAACGGGGCTATAACTCTCAGAACGAATGACCGGGTCGTTACACTATGAGGTGCCAATTATTCTGGGTAGACCTTTCATAACTATAGGGAAGGCTCTTATTGATGTGGAAGTCGGTGAACTCACTTTTCGGGTGGGTGATGAAAAGGCAGCGTTGCATGTGTGCAAATCTATGAGGCAACTGAATAGCAATGAAGTGTGTTTGTTTGTGGACTTGGTGACCGATGTGATTATTGATGATACTAGTATCACGATGAATGTTGTTGATACTTTGGAGGACATTTTGCTTAACCTTGATGATGATGAGACAGGTGGTTATGTGGAATGCGTGAACTTATTACAAGGAATGAGGGTCGTACACTTATGAACCCCGCAAATTGTCCTTGGATCTTAAAAATCGGAAGATTCCTCTAACAAAATCGTCAATCGATAAGCCTCCCGCTTTGGAGTTAAATTCATTGCCTCCTCATCTAAGGTATGAAATCCTTGGGCCATGTTCTACTTTACCGGTTATTCTTTCCTCTTGTTTGACTAACATGCATGTAGACTTCACATTGGTGGTGCTACAAAAGAGAAAGAAAGCTATTGGATGGACATTGGTGGATATTCGAGGAATAAGCCCCGCATTTTTCATGCACAAGATTAATTTGGAGGAAGATTCCAAACCCTCCATTGAACATCAAAGGAGGCTAAATGAAGCAATGCAAGAGGTGGTCAAAAAGGAGATCATCAAGTGGTTAGATGCAGGGGTTGTTTACCCTATTTCCGATAGTTCGTGGACCTCTCCGATGCAATGTGTCCCAAAGAAATTGGGCATGACGGTGGTTACCAAAGACAAGAATGGTGTCCGGGTGGAGAGTGTGTATGGACTATCGCAAGCTCAACAAATTCACAAGGAATAATCATTTCCCACTTCCCTTCCTAGATCAAATGCTTGATAGGTTGGCCGACTGTGCTTTATATTGTTTCCTTGATGGGTATTCCGGCTACAATCAAATTCTTATTGCTTTGGAGGATCAAGAGAAGACTACTTTCATATGTCCTTATGGTATTTTCACATTATCGCGGATGCCATTTGGGTTATGCAATGCACCAGCGACTTTTCAAAGGTGTATGATGGCTATCTTCACGGACATGGTGGAGGATTTCTTTGAAGTCTTCATGGATGACTTTTCGGTGGTCGGGAATTCTTTTGATGATTGCTTGAAAAATTTGGATAAGGTCTTGGCAAGATTTGAAGAGACGAACTTGGTATTGAATTGGGAGAAATGCCATTTTATGGTTGAGGAAGGCATTGTCCTTGGCCACAAAATTTCAAAGAATAGCATTGAGGCCGACAAGGCGAAAATAGAGGTGATTTCTAAACTTCCACCTCCAACATCCGTGAAGGAAGTGAGGAGTTTCTTGGGTCATGCGGGGTTCTACCGGCGTTTCGTCAAAGATTTTTCCAAAATGGTGAACCCCTTGTGTAAGCTTTTGTATAAAGATGCCAAATTCCATTTCAATGAAGATTACATGAAGGCATTTGAATTGCTCAAGTTCAAATTGACAAGTACTCCTATTATCACCGCCCCGAATTGGAGTTTAACTTTTGAGCTCATGTGTGACGCTAGTGATGTGGCGGTCAGAGCAGTTTTAGGGCAACGTGTCAACAAGATATTTTATCCGGTTTACTATGCTAGTAAGACCATGAATGATGCTCAAGTCAGTTACTCTATGACCGAAAAAGAGCTCATTGCTATTGTTTTTGCTTTGGAGAAGTTCCGCCCACACTTGATGGGTACAAAGGTGATTTTCCATATGGATCATGTGGCACTTGGGTACATTATGAGTAAGAAAGATTCAAAGGCTCGGTTAATCAAATGGGTGCTTTTATTGCAAGGTTCGATCTAGACATCCAAGACCGCAAAGGCAGTGAAAACCAAGTGGCGAACCACTTGTCTCGCTTGGAGGAGGAAGGGAGGACACACAACGGCCTTAAAATCAATGACTCCTTCCACGACGAGCAACTTCTATCCATTTCAATGAACGAGATGCCATGGTTCACTGATTTAGCAAATTATCTTACGAGTGGTATTGTACGAGATGAGTTTTCTTCAAACCAAATGAAGAAGCTCAAATGGGATTGCCTAGACTATTATTGGGATGAAGCGTACCTCTTCCGGATTTGTACTGATGGCATTATTAGAAGATGTGTGTCGGAGGTGGAACAAGTTACAATTCTTGGGGCTTGTCATTCTTCACCCTGCGGTGGTCATCATGGGGGAGCAAGAACGATAGCCAAAGTGTTGAGTTGTGGATTTTATTGTCCTACTCTCTACAAGGACGTGATCCAAGTGTTGTGATGAATGTCAAAGGGCCAGTGAGATTTCAAAGAAACATGAGATGCCCCTTACCACCATCTTGGAAATTGATCTTTTTGATGTGTGGGGTATTGATTTCATGGGACCGTTTGTAAGATCTTGTGGGAGCACCTATATTTTGGTAGCTGTGGATTATGTGTCAAAATGGGTTGAGGCCGTTGCTCTACTCAACAATGAAGCTAGAAGTGTGGTGACATTTTTGAAAAAGAACATCTTCACAAGGTTTGGTACTCCGAGGGACATTATAAGCGATAGAGGGTCGCATTTTTGCAACAAAGCTTTTATACCTTGTTTAGAAAGTATGGTGTCACTCACAAAGTCACGACCCCTATCACCCTCAAGCAAGCGAACAAGTGGAGGTCTCCAACTGGGAGATCAAGAGTATTTTTTTAAAAACAGTGAATGCCAACCAGACGGATTGGTCAAAGAAACTTGATGATGCTTTATGGGCTTATAAGATGGCTTACAAAACACCGATTGGGATGTCTCCATACCAGTTAGTGTTTAGGAAAGCTTGTCACCTTCCGGTGGAACTTGAGCACAAGGCCATATGGGCTTTGAAGAAGCTAAATATAGAGTGGGATGTCTCCTCCAACTTAAGGGTGGCACAATTGAATGAGCTAGATACATTTCGATACCATGCATATTACAAATTCATCCTTATACAAGGAGAAGATGAAGTACCTCCATGACAAGTACATTAGGAACAAGGAGTTTAAAGAAGGTGATCTTGTGTTATTGTTCAATTCTCAGTTACGAATGTTTCCGGGAAAGTTGAAGTCTAAATGGAGTTACCTGTTTGAAGTTATGAGTGTGACACCCTTTGATGTATTGGAATTGAAGAATAAAAATGATGAAGTGTTTAGAGTCAATGGTCATCGGGTGAAGCACTATCTAGGAAAAGTTGGTGATGGCCACGTAGTGGCAGTGATTCATTTCAAGTGATTGATGGTAATCTGCGTCATGCCGCGACGTTAAATCAGACACTTCTTGGGAGGCAACCCATGTTTCTTTTTCTTTTCCTTTTTCTTCTTCTTTAGATAGGTATTGTTTTATGCTAACTGGTTTTGAAGTATGTTGCAGGAATGAGTGTGCTTTGCAGTAACTGTGCTCAGGAAAAATGGCAAGTGTGAAAAAAGTGCGGACCGCACATTTATTGTACGGACCGCAAAAATTTGAAGGCCACAACAGAAAGGGATCTACGACCGCACAACTGGAGATCAGAAATTGCAAACTCTCTGAAGTTTGCCTGTCAGAAAAATGGCCAAAGTACGGCCACACAAGGAAATGTGCGGTCCGCACCAAAATCTGTGGCCGCACTAAAAAATGGGTAGGCCGCAGATCAACAAAGGGTAAATGTGTAACAGGTAAAGGAGTGCGGTCCCACATGAAATTGTGCGGTCGCACTCATCTCTTGAACTCTTGCCCTAACCAGTCAAGTATAAATAGTAACCTTCTTACTACTGTTGAGACTTTACAAACTCTAAACAATTAACACAAAGGCAAACACAGTGCACTCAACTGATTCACGCATCTAACACTCCTTTCATCATATTTGATTCTTCCTTAGCATCACTACGTTACTGGTATGTTTAATTCATCTTTAACTTTTTCAATTTTCTTAATTTTGTTCATAATTAGTTTAGTTATTTTTAGGCCTAATGTCAAATTCATCATCATGTGAGCTTAAATTTGTATGGGTAACTTACTATTTGCTATTTGGGGGATGGGTAAACTAGTTATCATGTGTAAATTGCTACTACCATGTCTAAATTGAGCGTGAATTAGAAACCCTAAGAATCTGCCTGATAAAATTTTGAATTGTGCGGCCGCACAAGGAATTCTGCGGGTCCGCAGATCAGTAGGCTAGGGCATTTGGTGTAGAATGATTATACGGACCGTACTTGAAATTGTGTGGTCCGCAGAAATTCAACCGCCGCTGCAGAAAGGTGTGTGCGGCCACAAATCAAGCAAGTCCCTGTCTCTAGAGAGTTGTCATTTTTTAAGTTGCAATTGTGCAGCCGCACTCAAGATTATGCGGACCACACTTCAATTGTGCAGTCGCTCTTAAAATTATGTGGACCGCAGAACCATCAGTGCGGCCGCACTTCCAAAATACTGCAGTTCGCACAAGCCCATCTGTGGCCGCACCCAAAAATATGCGGACCGTACTTCCCCCAACCTGCATATTATTTATCTACAACTGTCTGATACTTTGGATTTGAACTATATCTGATTCCTGTTGCTATGTATTTTAGACAATGGTTAGATCACGGGGACGAGGTGATACATCCAAGGGGAGGGGTGAACCCTCCCGAGGCCGAGGCAGGGGTACCCTACCACTCTCCGTGCAAAAAGTGTTATTTAAAGAGGCAACTGCAGGGCGAGGTAGGGCTTTAGAGCCCTCTGAGTCAAGTTCGTACATCCCATCTAGGGAAGCATCAGAGGGCCACTCTGTGGAAGAACGACCTGATGCCCAATCTCAGCCACAACAATTTCCAGGAAGATACCAGCTCCGAAACGAGCCTTCCACCTCAGCAAGCACTTCTGAGGGTTCGAATGATGACAATCAGGGTTCAGAACCCTCATCTATTCATGCCCCTGCCCCACCAGTCACAGTTGATGATGATGATGATATTCCAGATGACAGTAGGGTGGGGGTGGGGGTAATACCAGAGTTGCAAGCCTGGAGAGGTCAAAGAAAAAGGAAGTTTGGGAAGATAGGTTTGTGAGCCTGACTGCATTCAATAGGTTCCGAGAGTGGTGGCCTCAGAGATTGCTCATACTTGAGCGTCAGTTTCTTTTGAAAGACTTGGATAGGTACAATCCAAATGTGGCAAAACAGTTTCGGGAGAGAAAATGGTAGAAATGGTTCCCGCAAAGCGTAGTGGCTGCTAAGGAGCACTTAGTCCGGAAGTTCTATGCCAATGTGGCGCACATCAAGAAAGGGACTAAGGTGACTAAGGTGAGGAACTTGAAAGTACGATTTGATCAGAGCACCCTGAACACTTATTTGGGGCTCGAGGATATGGAGCCGGTGCAATATTTAGAGAAGTTCGCAATGGGTGATGCAGCTTGCCCTTGGCTAGCTGAGATACTAGCATCTCCACGACCACCACCACCATGGATCATAGAAGGGGTTCCCATTCAGCGAAACACCCTCAACTTTGAAGCAAAAGAGGCGCAAACATTTGTGTGCAGTCGCATAGACCCAAGACGGAATGAAAACAATCTCCCAATCCCTCGGGCAGTCCTAGTTGCTTCCATCATAGCCGGGTACCCAATCAATGTGGGTGCTATTATGTCAGCCAACATGTCTCTGGTTGTCAGGTAGAGTGAAAGCTCCTATCTGTATCCCAACACTATCACGGAGTATCTCACGGATGCGAGGGTGGAGCCTAAGAGATTTGATATGAAGGTTAAGGCTAAGAAGCCCTTCTCCTATTACTCTCTGAATGACCCAAGGAGAATAAAGGTAAGTCGACTACTATCGTAGGCCAGTCTGATGAGCCATCGGTGGTAGTTGTAGATTCAGCTACCATGCCTTCCACGTCAGTCGGGCCTTCCACCGATACAACTGCCATACCTCCATCTCCATCTTCATGGCCCTTAATATGAGTGCCTTCCTCATCTCCTTATCCACTCTTTGCACTGCGAGTCTCCCATACACTGGCGAGTCTCAACAACTGGATGCAGATAACTGCTGCAAAGCTGTTTGACCTATCCAGTGCTGTTGCAGCTCAGAATTCTACCCCAATACCCCAGATTCCTCCGTCAGTGGAGGAAACTTTGAAGAAAATATTGGAGAATCAAAAGACCATCATGGACACCTTGGTGGCACATGAGGGAGCAATTGAGGAGCTTGGGAAGAAGGTGAAGAAGATGAGGAAATCTGAAGTTTTGAGGAAATCAGTTGACAAATTGAGACGAGAGGTGACCAAGATAGCAACCACTAGAGATCTTCCATTTGACTTACTGATGGAGACAGATCCGTCAGTACCAGCAGACCCATCAGCACCAGTGGCACCAGCTGGCTAGTCTGAGGAGCCAGACCTCGCTGTCCACACGGCTGAGGCGGTGCTACAAATGTTCACCAACCCAGCTACTCCCCTAGAAGAGGATGATGAGATCTAGTTGGAGGAGCCTGGGGGAGGTGATGATGCTATGGACACTGAGACCACATAGGGAGTCCTCTCTACTCTTTCCCTTCTTTGTTTTTATTTTGTTAAGCATTGAGGACAATGCTTATTTTTATTCAAGGGGTGGAGTCTATTTTGATTTGATATTTGACGTTGGCATGTAATAACTAATAACATTCTCTTTTTATTTTTACTTTGATTATGTACATATTCTTCTCTCTCTATTGATGTATATATTCCATTTCCCTTTCTCAGTTTGTATATTCATTTATGCTTTCAGCAGTTTACTTCATAGCTTCTTTATTTTGTTTTCTCAGTAGTCAATGTTTAGTCTAATAGCTTCTTATTTATTTTAATAGCTTCTTTTTAATTTAGTAGTTTCTTTTCATGTTTAAGTGATCAATAAGCCTTTGGTTTTCTTAATGCCACAGTTCTTTCCAAAGGTGATTTTTATGTGAACCGGGTGGCACCAACTATCTAGTCTGAGGAGCCAGACCTCGTTGTCCACACGGCTGAGGCAGTGCTACAGATGTTCACCAGCCTATTTACTCCCCGAGCAGAGGATGATGAGATCCATTTAGAGGAGCCTGAGGGAGGTGATGCTGCTATGGACACTGAGACCACATAGGGAGTCATCTCTACTCTTTCCCTTCCTTGTTTTTATTTTGTTAAGCATTGAGGACAATGCTTATATTTATTCAGGGGGTGGAGTCTATTTTGATTTGATATTTGACATTGGCCTATAATAACTGATAACATTCTCTTTTTATTTTTACTTTGATTATGTACATATTCTTCTCTCTCTATTGATGTATATATTCTCTTTCCCTTTCTCAATTTGTATATTCATTTATGCTTTCAGCAGTTTATTTCATAGCTTCTTTATTTTATTTTCTCAGTAGTCAATGTTTAGTCTAATAGCTTCTTATTTACTTTAATAGCTTCTTTTTAGTTTAGTAGTTTCTTTTCATGTTTAAGTGATCAATAAGCCTTTGGTTTTCTTAATGCCACAGTTCTTTCCAAAGGTAGTTTTTGTGTGAATCGGGTGACTCTTCCCAACGATAGATGGCGTGACAACCTTGTTAAAGGATTGAGTCCGTTTTTAATATTTAGGTAAGAACAATAGTAATAATGAATAAGATGACCTAATTGAGTCGAACTAGAAGAGTCAAGCATGCTTTACTTGGTACTATCACACTTAACTACATGCTTGTGATTAAAAACAAGTTCTTGGAAAGAAATAGCTCTAGTTAGTGACCTTTTGACTCTTGTATTGACTTAAGAAATCATCGAGTAGTTTAGTTGAACCATTAGCGATTTTCAATCTCGAATATGGTTGTTGTGGGCCCTCGACTCTATCCTCTTGAACAATCCAGTTGTGTGAGAGGTGAGATATTTTGTGTCAAGTCCAGGTACCCGTGCGAATGGTCTAGAACTTGCCCTGAATGTGTTTCTAGGCGAAATTCTAAGTTTTGCTTGGTTTGAGAAATGATTATAGGCTCTCCTTGACCCGTTTTGAAATTTTTCATGACCCACCAATGTTGTTATCCCTAGTCAACCCTTTTGAGCCTAAAACCTTTCTCATTTGATAACCATGTTACAAGCCTTTACCAGTTTTATAGTGATCCTTTCTTGGCACCTGAGCTTTCCTTAACACTCTTGAGAAACAATTGGCTAAAACATAAGTTTGGGGGCGAGAAGAGAAATTTAAAACTGGTATCAAGGTACAAAAAAAGAAAAATAATGAAGAAAAGGAAAGGCAAAGAAAAAGAAAGTGAACAAGTTGAAGAGTTGAAAGGATTCAAAGAAACACAAAAATGCAAAACATGGAGAAAACAAAGAAGGAGAAAACGAATATCATGACCAAGAAAGAGTTATGTTAAGTCTCTCTAGTTCCCCTAAGGAAAGAAAATGACTCAAAGAGTCGGTAAAGCATAGGCCAAAAAGAGAAAATGGAGTGCTTAAGGAAAGATGAACCTGTTCTATTCCAATATTTCCTACCTTAGTCCAAAAGCCTTCATTACATTCCGAAAATGCCCTACGTGATTTCAAGCCGAGTGAACTTACATTAGTGGTAATTTATATGAGGGACAAGCATATGGTCCTTAAAGCCGTACTTGTGACATTCTTTTGAGAGAGATGAGCGAAATTTTTACAAATCCTTGAAGTGAGTGCTACATTCTTAAGTGAGATATGCTAACGGAGAGTAGAGGAGGATGAGTTTGGGATCCACAATGACCTACATGAAAGAGCGAACTTCCTTGATGAGTAAAGTCAACTGTTGATGCTCTAGTGTCACATTAGAACTATTTGTGCTTAAAACTTCAAATCATTGCCTAGTTGATAATTCATATGTGTTATGGGTAATTGTTGGTCCCAATTGATGTGTGTTTGATTCACCTTAGATTAGCTGGAATAGCTCTTATCTTGTGGAGGTGGGAATTACCTTTTTTTAGGACAAGAAAAAGCTTAAGTTTGGGAGAGTTGATAAGTCAAAAGTTTGACTACTTATTAGCGCCTTTTAGCTTTCATCTTAGACCAAAAGTGTCTAGTTGTATTCTCGAAAACTGATAAAATATGCTTACCTGCAGGAGTATTGGAAAATGAGCCACTACGATGAAATCCAACTCAAGGAGGAGTGATTTGAACAAGGACAAAACTCAGGCACAAATCGGACAAAATTCTATCTGCAACCGCAGAATGTGAAGGAAAATCAACAGAGCCCAGTGCAAAGTGCGGACCACATAATTATTGTGCGGCCGCAAAAGCTACGTAAGAGCCAAAGTTCAGAGAGTTCATTTCAAGATCAAGAATAAATGCAGACCGCATAATAATTGTGCGGCCGCAGAAACAGCTATGCGACCGCACTCAGTAAATGTGCAGTCCGCAGAAGAGCCAAGTGCGGCCGCACCCATAATTGTGCGGACTGCAGAACATGAGAGATGCAGCCACAATCTAGAATTGTGCAGCCGCAGAATCAACTCCTGTCAAGATCAGAAGAGAAGTGTGGACTGCACATATAATTGTGCAGCCGCAGAACCTCCGGAAGGCAATTTTGTCCGAAAATTCCAGCTTTGTATAAAGAGACTACTTTCACGAAATTGGGTCAAGTTTTGTATATTGAAAGTCCCGTAGCCGTTTTTACTTGACTCTTTAGGCAACTTTAGCTTACTTTGGTGATTTAACATCAGATTTTTATCTTTTAATCTTGCAATATGAGTTTTATCATCTTTTCTTCTTTATTTTCTTCTATACCCATTATGAGTAGCTAGATTTCGAACTAGGATGGGTTGTGACTCAACCCTAGTATGTAAACCTAATAGGTGTTTGATTTATGGCTTGTTTATGGTTGGGTGTTTATTATTTAGCCTTGTTCATTCCTTTAATTGTAGAATTAATGGTTGCAAACATTAGTTTATGCATATTTGACTTGGTCTCTACTTGAGAAAGAGAGACTTAGTCTAGAAAAAATTGGCTAACAAGAATTTGGGATAAAATCAAGAGATTGTTAGTCCCAATTAAAGGGTTGAACCTAGAGATAGTAAAATCCGACTTGAGCATTTTATCAACTGTTTTGTTCAATACCCATTTGAAATTGAGAAAGAAAAATTTGGCAAAATTACTCTCTTACCGAGAGGTATTGAGTGGGTATTTGAGTGTTGATTGCTATAATACATCTCGACTAACAAAACAAGCTTTAGAGTTTACAACCCGTTAGGCAAATACCTAGGTGAAGGTCATACCCCTAGGAATTTTTATATATTTGAAAACCACCCAAAAAAAATATTCTCTAGTTTTACATCTTTAGAATTGTAATCCTTAACGTAATTTTAGAAGTAAAAACAAAACCATATTTGTGGAAGTGCAACCAAGATACTTCACGTGCTTTATCCAAATATATACCACTAATCCCATCTCAGCTCCCTGTGGATTCGATCCCGACTCCTTGTTGGGTATTATTATTGCAATCGACCATTTTACAACCCCGAATATAGGTGTGACTTGGACGAGATTAATTTTTGGCACCGTTGCCGGGGAGCATAAAAACGAATTTAGCTATAAATTTGATTTTTTGTGTGAATTGTCTTCTTTTCCTTCCGTGTTACTAATCTTTTTGGTGAAACAATTATAGGTGAAACAATCGCTCTCAACAACAATGATCCTCTCGGAAATATGCTTTTGGGGGATGTGGACGTGGACGTGGACGTGGACGTGGAAGATGACCAAGTTGAAAAGGTTCCTTTTGAACCTCAAGCAAATAGACGAGGTCGACCGCCTCAAGACAACGTTCCCGTTCCACCCCCAAAACACCAAGAGCGGCTCCACATGGGGTGTTGCCAGATGAAGGGTATGCAAGTGCCATAGTCCCGACCCCACATTAGGGCGAGCAACTTTTAAATCACAAATGTTATGCTTATATTGCTAGAGCAATGTGGATTCTTCACCGGGGCTCCGAATCAAAATGCGTACAAACACTTGAAAGGGTTTGTGGACACTTGCTGAGGGAGTAAACAAACAAAAGTCTCCGAGGATGCTTTAAGGTTGAGGCTATTTACTTTCTCTCTACGGGGGAAAGCCTTGGATTGGTTATAAAGGTTGCCAAACCATTCCATCCATACATGGGATGAATTGGCAGAGAAATATATTTCCAAGTTCTTTTATCCCGGCATATGGCTACTCTTAGAGACGGGATTCTAACATTCAAACAAGAACCCAATGAGCCGTTGCATGGAATATGGGAGAGGTACCGAACTATGGTGAAAGAGTGCCCAAACAATGACATGATAGAGACTATAATTCAACAAAATTTCTACAGGGGGTTCAATAGAGGCAACACTGGCAGGGCTAAGGTCACTGTCCTGATGTGACAATCCGATATAACATGATAAGGTGACAGCTAATCCATGCCCAAAATAACATCAAAGTTTACCATATCAAGAAACATGAGATCTATACTAGTCTCAAGACTCCCAATAGTAATCACACATGAGCGATAGACACGATCTACAATAATAGAATCTCCCACAGGCATGGAAACATACACAAGAGAACTCAAAGAATCACGAGGCACAACCATATATGAAGCAAAATAGGATGACTCGTAGGAATAAGTAGAGCCCAGATCAAATAGAACTGAAGCATCTCTACGGCAAATTGGAACAATACATGTGATAACGGTGTCAGATGACTACCCCTCAAGTCTAGCTAGGAAAGCATAAAATTGGGGTTGGGCCCCAACACTCTGACCTACATCTCTGAGATAGCCTCTAACTAGCTGACATCCACCTCTAATGGCCTGACCTCCACCTCTGGCTGCATGGCCCCTGCCTCTAGCGAGCTGAGCAGGCGGTGGAGCAACCGGTGCCGAGACCATGGCATGAGAACTCTGCTTTGGCATGCTGCCCAACAATCTTGGACAGAACCTCCTGATGTGACCAGTACCTCTAAACTCAAAATATACATCCTACTGTTGTGGCTGGTAAAGCTGAAGCTGACCCGAACGGGCCGGATAACCACAATGATAGCTCTAAATCGAGGTGCACTGATAGGAGCTGATGGTGAACTGTAGGCTGGCTGCTCAAAATGAGGTACATAAGGACCACGACTCCCTGAAGCACTGTGAGATGCCTGAAGTACTGACTGAAATGGCCTAGGAAGATGGCCTCCACCAAAAGTGCCTCTGCCTCTAGACGAGGCACCACTAAAACTACTGAAATGATGAGGCCTCTTATCAGACACCGACCCCCTATCCTGAACACGAACCATCTCGATCCGTCTAGCAATATCTACAACCCTCAGGAAAGTAATATCATATCCAGTCTTCTTGGCCATCTATAGCCTGATAGTGAAAGTGAGTCCATCAATGAACCTCCTCACTCTCTCCCTCTCAGTAGGTAGCAAGATAATGGCATGGCGAGCTAGGTCCATAAATCGAAACTATACCCATATTCCATACTGCAAAATCGACCCCATTGGTCTCAACTATATCCATGTTCCACAACACCTCGTGGCAGTAGTCTAGGTAATCATGTGGGTCCTCAGAAGGTGCACCACTGAAATGAACAGGAAAGAGCTTGGTAAACTTATCCAACCTCAACAAGGCCTAAGAAGACATAGCAGGCCTATCACCGGGCTGTACCGCAACAACCGGATGAACCACCCCAACTGGTTGGGCTTCTAGAGTATGATACTTGGGAGCCGCCTGCTCCAAGGTGTGAGTAGCGGGAGTCTGTGCTCCTCCCCAAACCCAAGAGACGGCTGGTGTCACCAGAAATGCACCGGTATGGGCTACACTCTCCATAAGGCCCACCAAGCGGACTAGAGCGTCCTGAAGCACTGGAAAGTTTATGAACCCCTCTGGGACCTCAGCTAGTCCGACGGAAACAATCTGAGCTGGAACTCCTCCTCATGATCAATAGAAGGCTCAACTGCAGGTGCTACTACTCGAGCTCCAGGCTGAGCTCTGCCTATGCCTCGGCCTCGGCCTCTACCCCTGGTAGTAGCTGTCATAGGGGGCTCCGACTCATGTCTGGATGTAGATGTTGTACGTGTTCTCGCCATCTATGAGAGAACAAGAATAGAATGGTTTAATCATCAATGATTAGAATAAAATCGCACGATAGAGAAGGAAAGAACTTAAATTTTTCCTAAACTCCATAGCCTCTTGAAGATAAGTACAGACGTCTCTGTACCGATCCTCTAGACTCTACTAAGTTTGCGTGTAACTCGAGAGACCTAGACAACCAAGTGCTCTAATACCAACTTGTCACGATCAGAAATTCTTACCCTCGGGACCATGATGGCGCCTAATATTTTACTTGCTGGGCAAGCCAATGTTAGAAATAGTTTTTAGCCATTTTAGCAAATCAAATTAAATGATAAACAAGAAACTGAATAAAACTGAAATAGAGTGAGTAAAAAAAAATAATAGCGATGTCTAGATACAATCTCAGAACTGGTGTCACGAATACACGAGCGACTAGAGTACTACAAACAGAAGTCTGAATGAAAGTATAACTGTCTAAAATAAAGTAAACAACTAGAGTGATGTAGAAGGGGACTTCAGAGCTACAAACGCCTTGTATTTATACCTCAAATCTCCGTCAGGCACCGGATTCGAGCAATCTACTGACCGTCGTTGGGACCGACTCCAAAATCTACACAAAAAGTGCAGAATGTAGAATGAGTACAACCGACCCCATGTACTCTGTAACTGCCGAGCCTAACCTCGACAAATTAGTGACGAGGCTAAGGCGGATCACTTACAATAACCCGTATGCAGTATAATAATAATAGGAAAGAAAAACAAGAAATGACGACAAAAAAATTAGCTAATGAAAACAGACTCAATCCTCGAAATGAGTGAATCCAGAAATATCAGTCCTCAGAATCTCATATGAAAATACTGAAAGCTAACACAATATAACAATGAGTACAACACACACATTCAGTTGCGGCACGTAATCCGATCCCATCGTACAAACACAATCCTCTATTATTTCACCATATCAATATCAAGAATAACCTATAAAACTCGTTTCGGCGTGCAACCTAATCCCACAATATAATCAGATTCAATATCATAATTCTCCCTTATTTCACCATATCACTATCAAAATCACATATAAAATAGGTTGCGGCGTGTAACCCGATCTCACTATATCAATATCAAATCCTCCCTTATTTCACCATATCACAATCGTTGCGACGTGCAACCCGATCCATAAAAAAATTCAATAAATGTAATCAATCCAACAACTCAATTCACAAGAATTTCTACGATTAAAGAATATGAAAGCAAAGCAATAAAGGAACCTAATACCAAATCAAGTAATGCTACAATTAATACAAAGTAACAAAACAAGCTAGATATATGACAGTTAAAGTGTACAAGTAATGCAATTAAGGCAAGTAGCAATTAATCATTGAATATTGGAAGAAACAAATATTTTAATACAAGAGTAAATAAATGATGAGTAACAAGTTACGGCATAGAAAGTAATTAAAGCATGTAACAGTTAAGACATGGAATAAGATAGTTAATGAATTACGAGAAAGTATGGAACTAATCATTTTGACGACATATATATACTCGTCACTTGTCATATATACTATTACACACGTAATTTACATAACATATAGTTCAAGGGTTCCTAATTCCCTCAAGACAAAGTTAGACCCAATACTTACCTCGCTCCGTATGCGAATCAAAGCTCAACTGGGGCCTTTCCTCTAAAATTCACCTCCAAACCAAACGAATCATATCAACAACCAGTGCTAGGGAAATCAATTACAATACATAAAGTTAAGATCTTTATACTTTTTCCAAAAAAGTCAACCCCGGGCTCTCTTGGTCAAAACCCGAGATTCAAACCAAACTCCAATTATCCATTCACCCATGAGCCCGATTTTGTGAATAGTTTAAAAATCCGACCTCAATTTGAGATCTAAATCTCAATTTTACAAAAAACAAATAATTAAATTCTACCAAAATTCCTAATTTGCTATCATGAAAGAGCATACGTTAAGGTTTCAAATCAATAGATGTTGATGGAAATGGAAGAAAATGAGTTAAAGTATACTAACCTACGAAATGGGGATGAAATTCTTCTTCAAAATCGCCTCTTGGCCGAGCTCTAATGCGAAAATGGTGAAAAATGGGTTAAATCCCTATTTTTAAAAGTTTTAAAGTCTGGGCGTCAGGTGTCCTTCGCATTCGCGAAGCACCTGACGTGTTCGCAAAGAGCACTAGCCAAAAGACCACCACGATTGCGGTCAACTCTTCGCGTTCGCGAAGGCTTAGACCCCTTCCTTCGGGTTCTTGAGTCAACGCTCGCGTTCGCGTAGAGTTACCTGCCAAGCTCCCCTAGAACCCTACAAAGCTTCGCGTTCGCGGAGGAACACTCGCGTTCGCGAAGGGCAAGCCCCCCTCCACTTCGCGTTTGCGACCAGTACCTCACATTCCCGAAGAGTAACTCTGCCCCAATCCCAATTACTCCTTTGCGATCGCGTGAGTAGATTCGCGATCGCGAAGCACAAATCACCAGACACCAGATATCAGCAAAAACAACACATGCCTAAGTCCAAAAATCACTCTGTAGCCTATCCGAAACTCACCCGAGCCCCTAGGGCTCCAAACCAAACATGCACACAAGTGTAATAACATTATACAAACTCACTCGCACTATCAAAACAACACCTAGAACTACGAATCGGACATCAAAATGTATGATATTTTCAAAGAAACTCAAGAACATGTAATTTTACAATCGGACGTTCGAATCGCGTCAAATCAACTCCATTTTGCACCAAATTTTGCACACAAGTCGTAAATAGTGAAATGAACATATACCAAGTTTCGGAACCGAAATCCAAACCCGGTAGTAACAAAGTCAACGTGCGGCCGAACTTAGTAATTCTTTTAGCCTTTAAATTTCTAGTTTTCAACAAATTGCGTTAAATCAAGTTAGGGACTTACGAATTTGATTCCGGGCATACGTCAAAGTCCTAAATTATGATATGGACCCACCAAGACCGTCAAAATACTAATCCAGATCCGTTTATACAAAGTGTTTATTGTAGTCAATTCAATTCATTTTAAGGGTAAATTTCACATTTTCAAATAAAAAATTTTTGTAAAAAGATACGAACTATGTACGCAAATTAAGGAAGGCTAAATGGAGCTATTCGAGATCTCAGAACACAAAAATGAAGGCTAAAACTCAAAGTGACCTATGGGGTCACACATTTTGTTAGTTGTTTGGATTGGGTATTGTCCCAATTAATTGGGATCGTCAAGGGGAGTTCAAAACTCAAATTTGAAGTGATTTGGAGTAGATTTAAGCTAGATTTGAAATTTCAGAAGATGCTCGAGGAAGAAGAAGAAGAACCTATGAAGCTCTTATACATGCCGTACACTTGTGAAAACTAGGGAAAATCGAGTTAAAAACTTTTTGTATACCCATAACAAACTAACCAACTATCAGAACTAGGGAAATTCGAGTTAAAAGCTTTTTGTATACCTCTAAATTCTAAACTTTTACATTTTATTACTGCAACAACATAATAATCAACATAATGTACACTTATACATGATGTATAATAGTGTATAAACACATATGATACATTATTTTAAGGTTGATATATTATTTACAAGTTTGATAGATTTCTCACATTTCTTCTTCTTCTTCTTCTTCTTCTTCTTCTTCTTCTTCTTCTTCTTCTACTACTACTACTACTACTACTACTACACTTATATACATAGTGTATGAACAATATTTTCACTATTATGCATATATATCTTTATGTATATAAAAGTGTTTAAGCATCTCTGACGAACTCTTTGTACGATTTTCACTTGCAATTCTTGTTTAAAACTAGTCCAAATCCCCATCAAATGACTTCAAACTTTGTAAACAGCCTACTTAGACTATTTATAATAAGTTCAAATAATACGCACTCCAAATTTCTCACAAAATTATATTTAAAAATTAACAAGATTAGAATTAAAGGAGATGGGATTTTAGATTTCTCGCGTATGTTTTTGTGTTTTTATAGATGTGATAGGTATGTAGAAACTTGAGGAAAAAGGATAATGGGGACTCACGGATGTTTCATGCCTGAAGATATAGAGAATAAAAAATGAAAAAAAAAATCGATCTAAGCTTATTGATATTTGGCTACACATTTACAAACTTGTTACTGAGTTAAAATACTGCAAGGTCAACTTACAGAGTGCATTGTTTTGTAATTCCGTAATGATATGATATAGCGCTATAGGTGTACATGTCATGCAAAACTTCATTTTTTCAAGGGACCCTTTGGTTTTTCCACACTGACTTGGTTATTCATGCGACGTTAACATAAGGCTAAGGACTAAGGTAGAGACTATATTGCTCGATTCATACTTTATCTCCCTAATTTTTTAAAACTAACTTTGTTATTGCTCTATATGGAGTAACGTTCAATTTCGAATCTAAAAGGTAATTCCATGTATAGTTTATGATTAGCATCATTCAAAAACCTCATAAAAAAAATAATCAATTTGCTATTGTAGGTTAATCTACACTAGTAAAAATATATTTACATTATCTATGTATCTAACTTAAACCCGTTACATATTAATTACTTCCTATCATATTGCCCCTTTTTTCTTCTCCCTTTTTTAGGGGTTACTTTTCTCATTAGCACTTCCTATCAATTTCTTCTATTCCTTTTTTATCCTGCTTACTCCGCTCATGAATCGAATCCAAAATTTATTGGTTTAATATCAGTATTTTAAAAGACATTTTCAGGCCGAGCCTCAGGGTGAGAAACACCAAAAATACTCTGAAGCCATGGTGGGAGCCTCAAGAGGCGCACGCCCAATAATTCGGGGCGTATGACCAGGCGTTGAGCCATATTTTTGCAGTGAGGCGTAAGCCCAATAGACTTTTTAAAATTAAAATAAAATTTGTTGAAAAAATGATCACACCCAACTATGCCTCCTAATAGGTCTAGCGGTCATTGCAAATATAATCTGGCTTACAAGTACGGAGTCGAATCCCACAAGGAATTAATCTACTAATCACAACCACTAGTTTCTCAAGAATTCAAGTAATCAACCTTCAGAAATATTAAATAATGGTTTGAGTGTTTAGTAACTAAGAGCAAAGTATACAGAAAGTTGTAATTCTATTACTAACAAAGCAAATGTTGTAGACAAGATTAGAAAAGTTTAGGGTTTTCATTTCCCCTATTGTCGGAATCTCCCCCGCTACATTTCCTATAAATTTACCTAAGTATTCTATACCGATCGTGAGTACTTTGAGTGTCGTATATCTCTCTCGAGCAACTACCATCATTTACTAGATGTATTCTCTCGAACTACACTAGCTGGCACTAATTCACCGCTCACTACGATCGCACCAAGGTTTTGTTATCTCTAATCCCGTCTTTAAATTCTCCGTATTGATCTCTCAATTACGTTAGGGGTGGTGTTATTCAGCAACTACCTAAATGTGTACTCTCTCTCGAGCAATACACACTAAATATGCACATTCAATTGAGATCCCTTTAACTAACAACAATAATAATATAGTTGAACAATCAGAGAAAAGTAAATAAAAAATTTATATTAAACGCAGTGGAAAAATTATCCTTTAACAGGTTCCATCAAACCCTATATGAGAATTTATCTACTCATAGTTGTTTGCACAAATACAAGACTAGAATTCATAGCAATGAAAAATACGTGAAGTTGAATCCTTCTCCTTGCTCCAAGTGTGTTCTTGCCTCTCCAAAGTCTTCCCTCCTTTCAAAAAGTGGCTAACTCTCATATTTATATGGTTTAGGGTTTAGTTGGGGGCAAATTTGGCTTCTCCTAATTCAGATTGAAAAAGCTGATTTTTTCTGCTCCGATCCCGGTCTGGCGAAGTGAACCTCACTTCGCTGTCCGGGACCTTATAGGTATCTTCTACTTTGGTCCCGATCTGGCGAAGTGAACCTCGCTTCGCTATCCGGGACTTTTCTCTTCAACTCGTTTTTCACTAATTTTTCTCCCATTTGATCCTTTTCCGTGCAAGTTTGTTCCTACACATAGAAAATACGTAATGAGCTTATTTTCACTTCATAAGCGGTGTGAACTCTCACAACTCACACAATAAATAACACACACACACACTTAAAATATGCAATTTTCACCCTTTATAATCACCCCACACTTAAACTTTTGCTCGTCCTCAAGCAACTTAAAATGAAGCACATAAGTAAGAAACGCCTTTCAAAACATATTCAAGCATCAAACCAATGACAATGGTTTATATCAATATTTAGAACCCATCATATGCACTATTCATACCTATCTTCAAGTTTTAAACTCGTGACAAGATTATTTAAAATATTTATATGGCTCTTTTCAACATCCTCGCCTCAAAACTTGACTCCAATGTATTCCATACCATGACTCGCTCCATGTGCCAACTCAAAAATCAAGGTCTCTACCAATCCTTTGCAAATCATGTTCCCTCACCAACAAACCACAAGAAAGTAGTCCACATACTCAATATAAGTTCAAGTATGTTTTAGGGACTCAAATATTGAACGAATTCGCTCAGTCTCACAAGAAATGCTTATGCCACCAAATCTCGTACCATAGGCTCTCCCGTAGTATAAGTATCTACTAATTTAAGATCGCAAAATCTAGGATCAAGTAGGACTTTATTGGTTGTAATGTAGTCAAAAGGACGAGTAGGATATATTTGAGAAAATAGGGACTAACCCTCTTAAGCACTTTAATACACTACACTTCACTTCAAAATACCTTCTTGTCATGACCAATTCAATGTCTTGCCATGAAACCATACACATTTAGGCCCTTCTTCATTAAGCACGTCAACATATAGATATTTACTAGCCCAGACAAAGATATGGAGGTGCTATTCTTTTTTTTCACTCTCCTTAATTTGGTATTTTCGACTAGTACCTTTTTGTTGTTTGTACACAAGTGCGCCTTTTCAGTCTTTCTATGGTTCCACTCAAAGGATCCCCAATCTCTTTCTTTGCTCTTCTAACTACTTAAGTACTTTCGGAGGTAAACGTTTAACAAGATTTGATTAATAACATAGGGGATTCAGCTTGTAATGTGGTTGCCAAAGAAAAGGTTTACAAGCTCAAAAGGAGTGACTATGGATAATATTAGCACTGGTAGGTAAATAGGCTAAATAATCAATCAAAGAAAGCCTATATCACTTCCCAAACTTACAAGACTTAATCACTTCGCTTTGACTCACACACTGGGCAAGTTCTAGACTCACAAGGATGGCACATAGTATACCAAAATCTCACCTCACTCAATGCACATGACTCACTTAGGACGGCTCGGACCTGACTCTCGAGCTAAAGCAACTAGCACAATCATTATAAAATTTCAGCATACAAAAATTAATCACAAGAGTCAAAAATATGAGACTCAGCGTCAAAAGAAAGCCACACATATTGTCAAGGTATGTAATTATAGCGATCATCAAGAATTGGCTGCAGATGATACTTGTCTTATAAAGAGCATAATTGAAGTTCATAAGACAACCAATAGCCACCCCACACTTAAGATATACTCGTATTGCCAACAGAGGTAAGTTATCTACTCAGCTTCACTAAACCTTACCAAAATATTTATTCGGGCAATTAATCAAATATTTTATATGCACAACTTTTGTTAAGCTTCATTGGTTCAATTTGCCAATAAATACATGACCTAAGGGAATGGGAGAGGTTTGCCATGGGTGGGGAGGAAAGACGAACTAAAAGGAAAAAAAATAATAAGAGATGGGCGGCGTACCGGGCAGAGGTGGGGCGATGGGGAAGAGCAAGAAGGGTGGGGGTTTTAGGCGTGTGTTGGAGAGACAGACAGAGAGAGAGAGAGAGAGAGAGAGAGAGAGAGTTTATGTGTTTGAGTTATAGAGGGTGTCTTTTTCTTACTTTCTTTTTTAACTAACTAGAAAACGGAAAAATAGAAACAAATAGAAAAAAAATTTAAAAAATACCCGGGGTTATGCCAGGACCGCGCGATGTGCGACCCGGAGACGCGCCACTTCACTTGTTCAGTTGTGGCCAGTCCCGGTCTCGCGAATCCATGGTCAGTTCACTGTCCACTCTATATTTGTTTTTTTCTATTTTGGTCCCGGTCTCGCGAATCGAGCTTCACTTTGCTACTTCCTCCTCACGTTTGTTTTTCCTGACTAAATGGCACTACACGAAAATAAGAAAATTGGGTTGCCTCCCAACAAGTGCTTGATTTAACATCACGACACGACGAATTATAATATTACAATGGGTTGCCTCCCACGAAGCACCTGATTTAATGTTGCGGCACAACGTAGACTTTCTGGATTATATTTCACTCACATATTGAGGTTCGTTTAATTGTATCACATCTTTCTCTCATTTTTTGTCACCCAATACAAGGTAGTGTTTCAGCCTTTGCCATTCACTCTAAACTTGTTCGTCCCATCCTCGGACTCAATTTCTGTAGCGCCATTTGATTGCACTTGCACTACTCTGAATGATCCCGACCATAGAGATTTCAGCTTACCCGAAAATAATTTCAATCTTGAGTTATATAGCAATACCACGTCTCTAAGTTTAAAATTTCTCTCAAGAATATTTTTGTCATGCATCATCTTCATTCTCTACTTATATAACCTTGTGCTCTCAAAAGCCTGGTAACGAAACTTATCAAGCTCATGCAACTCTGTGACTCTACTTGTACCCGTTATTTCCATATCGAGATTTAGCTGGCTTAATATCTACAAAGATCTATGCTCCAACTCCAAGGGTAAGTGACATGTTTTCCCAAACACCAGTTTATATGGCGACATGCCAATTGGAGTTTTAAAAGTGATACGATAGGCCCAAATTTCATCATATAACTTTCTCGCCCAATCCATTCTCGTAGCATTCACGGTATTAGTCAACACACTTTTTATTTCTCTGTTCGACGCCTCCACTTGCCCGCTTATATGTGGATGATATGGGGTGTCAACCTTGTGGCGAACATCATATTTCTCAAATAACTTTGCGAATGCTCGATTGTAGAAGTGAGTGCCTCTATCACTGATTATTGCCCTTAAGTTGCGAAACCAGGTGAATATATTCTTTCTCAAAAAATCAATGACTCCCTTTGTATCATTTGTAGGGAGTGCCACTGCTTCCACACATTTTGACACATAGTCCATAGCTACAAGTATGTACTTGTTTCCATATGAGCTGACAAAAGGCCCCATGAAATCGATTCCCCATATATCAAACACTTCCACCTACTGAATTGGGTTCATGGGCATCTCACGTCGGCGAGAAATATTCTTGGTCCGTTGGCATCCATCGCAACCCTTCACCCAGAGGTGTTCATCTTTGAACAATGCCGGCCAATAGAAGCCCGAATCCAACACTTTCTCATCTGTCCTTACTCCCCCGAAATGGCCACCATATGGGGACACGTGAAACACCTGCAAAATAGAAAATTAGTCTGTCTCAAGGATACATCTCTGAATCATGTTATCAACACAAATCCTAAACATATAATGCTCATCCCAAAAATACATATGATAGTCATAGAAGAACTTTTTCTTTTGAACAGAGGAAAGGTCATAGGGGACAATACTGCTCGTCGGGTAGTTTGTAATGCCTGCATACTATGGCGCTCCCTCAGGGCTCGTGGCCAACAACTATTCATCTGGAAAAGGCTCCACAATCTCTTCCACCTCAACCTTCTTCTCTGCTCCTTCCAACCTAGACACGTGATTAGTCACTTGGTTCTCCGTTCCCTTTTGGTCACATATTTCTAAGTCAAATTCTTACAGCAGTAGCACCCATCGAATTAGGCGCGGCTTTGACTCCTTCTCAATTGGGTACTTGAAGCAACATGGTCAGTATAAACAATTACCTTCGAGCCTATCATGTATGACCTGAATTTATCAAATGCGAACACCACTGCTAGCATCTCCTTATCAGTCTGTATGTAACTTAGTTAGGCACCACTCAAGGTTCTACTTGTATAGTGATTGGATGCATGACTTTATCTTTTCGCTGCCCAAGAACTGCTCCCACAGTATAGTCGCTTGCTTCATACATCAGCTTAAAAGGTTTCTCCCAATCAGGTGCCGATATGATTTGTGCAGTCACCAGCCTCTTCTTCAACTCCTCAAAAGCTACCCTGTAGTCATTAGAAAACAAAAATGGGTGATCTTTTTCAAGCAATTTACACAAAGGGATAGCAATTTTAGAAAAATCTTTTATAAACCACCTATGGAACCAAGGAAACTTCTTATGGCCTTGACGGAAGTGGGTGGAGGCAACTTCTCAATTACATCAACCTTATAATGGTCCACCTCAATGCCCTTACTTGACACTAGGTGTTCCAAGACTATACCTTCATGCACCATGAAATGGCACTTTTCCCAGTTCAATACTAGATTAGTCTCCATACACCTCTTCAATACTCTTTTCAAATTCATAAGGCAATCATCGAATGAGTTCCCCACCGCTAAGAAGTCATCCATGAAAACCTCAATTATGTCCTCTACCATATCTATGAAAATATGGCGGGTGAATTGCATAGTCCAAACGGCATTCTCCGAAAGGCGTAGATGCCATACGGACATGTGAACGACGTTTTTTCTCTATCCTTCAGGGCAATAGAGATCTGGTTATACCCCGAGTATCCATCTAGGAAGCAAAAGTGGGACAATCTATCTAGTATCTGATCAATAAATGGCAGCGGGACTGTTCAACCTTCTATAATTCATACAGATTCGCCATCCTGTGACTGTTCTTATTGAGATCAACATGTTTTTCTGGTTTTGCACTACAGTCATTCCACCCTTCTTTGGCAAGCACTGAACTGGGCTGACCTAGTTGTTGTCAGAGATGGGAAAGATTGTTCCTGCATCTAACCACTTGATCACTTCTTTCTTCACCACTTCTTTCATGTTGGGGTTCAGCCTTCTTTGATGTTCTCTAGAATGTTTGTGCCCATCTTCCAGCAAAATCTTATGCATACAAAGCATGGGGCTGATACCCTTTATGTCTTCAATGGTCCACCCAATTGCAGTCTTGCATTCCTTCAGAACCTGCCGAAGTTGTTCTACCTTCACATGTAGCAAACCAGATGAGATAATAGCAGGTAATGTCGAACTAGGTCCTAAGAAAGCATACCTAAGATGAGACGGTAATGGTTTTAGCTCCAACTGTGGTGGCTCTTCAATTGATGGCTTAGCTGGAGGGGTCTTTCTTTCTTCTAAGTGTAAAGACTCGAATTCGAGCTCTCTTTTCCAGTACCCTTGGCCTTCAAGGTCCAAAAGCCATTCCGCCAAGTCCTCACCATCTACCTCTTTTAAGTTCACCAAGCAG
Source organism: Nicotiana otophora (assembly GCA_000715115.1). Lineage (NCBI taxonomy): Eukaryota > Viridiplantae > Streptophyta > Magnoliopsida > Solanales > Solanaceae > Nicotiana > Nicotiana otophora. The sequence continues at coordinate 31,179 of AWOL01S0004677.1, read as the reverse complement.
GCTGCCAGGGGGTCTTTTGCATTGAGTACCTCATCTTCCTCCTCTAGAATCACATTAACGACTTCAATCAGAAAGCAGTTAGCAAACTCACTGGGTCGCCGCATAGACTTATGCACATTGAACGTTATTTCTTCATCGTTCATTCTCATCTTTAACTCTCCAATTTCACAATCAATCAGAGCTCTCCCTATGGCCAAGAATGGCCTTCCCAAAATTATGGGAATCGCTTCATCAACTTGGCAGTCCAGAATAACAAAATCTGCCGGAAACACAAACTTTCCAACGTGCACAAATACATCATAAAGTATACCTGATGGTCTCTTCACCATTCGGTCGGCTAACTATAGTAACATGGATATGGGTCTTGCCCTTCCAATGCCTAACCTTTTATAGATAGACAAGGGCATCAGGTTTATGCTCGCCCCAAATCACACAATGCTTTGGCAAAATCATAACTGCCTATGATGCAAGAAATTGTGAATTTCCTTGGGTCGGATAGTTTCTCCGCTATAGGTCTTGTCACGATAACACTACAAGTCTAAGTCAGTGTCACAATTGCCAAGTCTTGAAAGTCAAACTTGTGAGACATCAAGTCCTTCATCATTTTTGCATAACCGAGCATCTCCCTCAAGGCATCAATCAGTGGACTATTCACCTGAATCTGCTTCAACATCTCCATGAGTTTATTATATTGCTCATCCTTCTGATATTTGGTCAACCTCTGCGAGAAGGGTGTTGGCGGTCACTTCTTTCTTGTGACTTGAGTTAGATCCAGCTCAGGCACTTTTTCTATTGCCTTCTCTTGTATTTTCTCAGTCTTCTTTACAAACTCTTTCTATTTGCTTAGTTCCTCCTGGGCTGGCTACAGTCTTACTTTTGTTAGCTCAGTTGACTCATCTACCTAAATTGGTACTAGCACGAGTATCTCAGTTGGTCAGCTTTCGCAAGCAGTTTCTTATTCTAGATCTAGATCCCTACCGTTTCTCAGACTCACCGCCATCATCTACTTTGGGCCCCGCTCTTTCGGATTGACATGTGTGTCTGCAGGTAACGTCCCTTGTATTTTTTCATTGGACCTGTTAGAATAGCTTTGTGAATATATATGTAATTAGTCCGAGTCTCGTATGTAATAGAAGTATGTTATATATTATGTGTACTTATACATAGTGTTCATTGTATTACAATTAACATCAATAATAATATTTTTCTCCCGTGCATTCTCACATGGTATCAAAGTATTAGTGAGAAACTTATCGTTGTGCATCATTCCAGCGACTTCCGAGAAGAAAGACCTCATCGTCGTGCAATTTTCCGATGACTTAAGAGACTTTCTGTTGGTGTTGTGCAAAAACCAACACCACCACAGGGTCCCCAAGGCTTCCGCGACCAAACTCCACCAAAGATATCCGGCAACCGACCTCTCACGCGCCCTCATGCACGGATCAGAAGTCAATTTTTCCGGCGAGCTCTTCCCCATGCGCCGGTGCGTGTGGCCTTTTCCCAACCAGATTTCAATTTTTTTCTTTCAGACAGCTTGTTCGCGTGGACATTACGAGCCTAGACATGCCTTTTATTTTTATTCTGATCACTTTAAGATTTTTTTCCGGCAACTACATAGACTTTCCAGCAACTACAGTAATCTTTCCAGCGTGAACAGTAAATCCCAGAAAAATTTTTGCTTTTTCCGGCATAAACATTATAATGGCATTCGTATCATAACCAAGTCACTTAAATGCTCTATTTATTTCTTGATGACCTTGTTTTTATATAGGAACATAGTACAGGGTGGATCATTGGTACTGGGCGTGAATCAAATGGACTTTATTACCTTATTCTTGCAAAATCACATTGACTCACATCTTGTCTTAACTCAACAACTTGTCTTGTTACTGATTCTTTAGATTTATTACATAAACAGTTGGGATATCCTAGTTTGTCAAAACTTCAGAAAATGGTACCTGGTTTATTTCACTTGTCCACTATAGAGTGTGAGTCATGTCAGCTCGGTAATCACACCCGCTCCCATTTTCCTTAACGTCTTGATAATCGAGCATATTCACCTTTTACTTTAGTCCATTCAGATGTTTGGGGTCCTAGTCGAGTCAGTCCTACCTTAGGATTCCGCTACTTTTTAAATTTCATTGATAATTATTCCAAGTGCACTTAGATATTTTTGATGAAAAATCGGTCTGAGTTGTTTTCTATTTTCCAGACCTTCCACGTTGAAATTCAAAATCAATTTGGGGTTTCTATCTGCATATTTCGTAGTGATAATACCCTAGAGTATTTGTCTTCCTCATTTTAGCAGTTTATGAACTCTCATGGGATTATTCATCAAATATGTTAGTCGTACACATCTCAACAAAATGGGGTAGCTAAAAAAAAATAAACATCTCATTGAAACTGCTCGTACCCTACTCATACAGTCTCATGCTCCGTTGCATTGTTTGGGGAGATGCAATTCTTACATCTTGCTATCTTATTAATCGTACGACATTTTAAGCAATCCAAAATAAAGTTCCATTCTCTGTCCTCTTTCCCCACTTACCTTTGTTCTCTCTTCCACCCCGTGTTTTTGGGAGAACGTGTTTTGTTCATAACCTTACTCTAGGAAAAGATAGCTCCTCGTTCCCTTAAGTGTGTATTTATGGGTTACTCGAGAACGCAAAAGGGGTATCGATGATATTCTCCTTACCTTCAGTGGTACCTTATGGCTGCTGATATTACTTTCTTGAAACCCAATCATACATCATAGGTCCAGGTAATCACTTAGATATTTCTGAGGTGCTACCAGTTCCATATTTTGGTGATTCAGTCACTATCTCCCATTCATCTTCCTCTACAACTTCAGATCCACCACCTACAGCTCTAGTTGCAGCTCCACCACCTATATCTCCAGTTTCACCACCTAGTCCAGTTCAATCTTTTGCAGCTCCACTGTCTAGTCCAGTGCAACCTTTTGCAGCTTCACTACTCCTAACTTATCATCATCGTCCACGCCCAGCATCAGGCCCATCTGATTCATGTCCTGCACTTGACCCTACTAATACTGCGGACTTGTCTTCTCTTAGTCAATCGATTACACTACAGAAAGGTATACGGTCTACACTTAATCCTAATCCCCATTATCTCAGTTTACGTTGCCATCATCTGTCATCACCCCATTGTGCATTTGTATCATCTTTGTCCTCTGTTTCCGTCCCAAAGTCTACAGGTGAAACACTGTCTCATTCAGGATAGCGACAAGCTATGATTGACGAGATGTCTACTTTACATATGAGTGTTACTTGGAAGCTTGTTCCTCTTCATTCAGGTAAATCGATTTTTAGTTATCGTTGGGTGTATGCAGTCAAAGATAGTCCAGATGGCCAGGTTGATCGACTTAAGGCTCGTCTTGTTTCAAAAGGTATACTAGGATATTTAGGCTCGAGTATAGTGATACTTTCTCTCCCCTGGCTAAAATAGTATCATTCCGCCTTTTTCTATCCATGGTTGTTGTTTGCCATTGGCCTCTCTATCAATTGGACATTAAGAATGCTTTTCTTCATGGTGACCTTGAGGAAGAGGTTTATATAGAGCAACCACCCGATTGTTTTGCTCAAGGGGAATCTAGTGGCCTTGTGTGTCAGTTGTGTCGGTCCCTCTATGATCTAAAGCAGTCTCCTCGAGCATGGTTTGGTAAGTTCAACACAGTTATTTAGGAGTTTGGCATGATTCATGGTGAAGTTGATCACTTTGTGTTTTATCGGCATTGTGCTTCAAAACTCTGTATTTATCTAGGGGTTTATGTTGATGATATTGTTATCACCGTCAATGATCAGGATGGTATTACTAAATTGAATCAACATCTCTTTCAACACTTTTAGACTAAGGATATGGCCAGATTAAAGTATTTTTTAGGTATTGAAGTCGCTCAGTCTAGCTCAGGTATTGTGATCTTACAACGGAAGTATGCCTTAGACATTCTTGAGGAGATAGGAATGACAGGCTGTAGACCTGTTGACACTCCTATAGATCTGAATTCTAAACTTCTGCCAGCGTATGGGGAGACACTTAGTGATCCTGCAAGATATAGGTGGTTGGTTGGTAAATTAAATTACCTCATAGTGACTAGAATTGACATTTCATTTCTTGTGAGTGTTGTAAGTCAGTTTATAGATTCTCCCTGTAATAGTTATTAGGATGAAGTTATCTGCATTCTTCAGTATATAAAATCAGCTCCAGGTAAAGGACTATTATTCGAGGATCGAGGCCATGAGCAGATTGTTGGATACTCAGATGCTGATTAGGCATGATCACCTTCTGATAGACGTTCTACGTCTGGATATTGTGTGTTAGTAGGAGGTAACTTGGTGTCTTGGAAGAGCAGGAAATAGAATGTCGTTGCTTGGTCTAGTGCAGAAGCAGAATATCGAGCAATGGCTATAGTAACATGTGAGCTAGTTTGGATCAAACAGTTGCTCAAAGAGTTGAAATTTGGTGAGATCAGCCAAATGGAACTTGTGTGTGATAATCAAGCTGCCCTTCATATTGCATCGAATCCGGTGTTCCATGAGAGAACTAAACATATTGAGATTGACTGTCACTTTGTCAGAGAAAAGATACTCTCAGTAAATATTACCACTAAGTTTGTGAAGTCGAATGATCAACTTGTAGATATTTTCACCATGTCCCTCAATGATCCTCGTATTAGTTATATATATAACAAGCTCGGTACATATGATTTGTATGCACCAACTTGAGGGAGAGTGTTAGAATATCTGTGTGAATATATATGTAATTAGTCCGAGTCTCGTATGTAATATGAGTAGGTTATATATTATATGTACTTATAAATAAGGTTCATTGTATTACAATTAACATCAATAATAATATTTTTCTCCTGTGCATTCTCACAGGACCCAATCAGTTGTTGCAACATTCCTTTAATTTCAGACAACCCATCATCTTGTCTCACTATCTGTTGTTGTTGAGGCTGTTGATAAGTTAGCTGCTGATTTTGCTGATTGTATCCATGTAGCCTTTGGTAAGGCACGACTTGACTCTGTGGTCGCGTAAATCCAGGATTGTTTATTATTATTGTACTGTTGTTGTGCTGGTCTATATTGTTAATTCTGCTACCCCCCAAATCTGACCACGTTGCCTCTAGCCTCCATAATTTCCCACATAGTTCATATTCTCTTGATAGTTCTGATTTTCACTCTCACTGCTCAACGAGCACACATATGGCTGGTTAATGTATGGTGTGCATAATCCTCCATTTGTCGTGTCAACTATGTGCACCTGCTTTTGGTCCGACTCATCAATCGTTTTGGTCAGAATACTCAATTACATCATCATAATAGCCATATTCTCAGCCATGGAGTTATTTGGGTCTAGAGCTACTGAGTGAACCATAGGGGTGATTCCAGTGTCTCTTGTCATCCATCCTGAGTTTTAAGCCATTTTATCAAGTAGAACCTTACACTCTCTAAATGATTTGCTTAAAAATGCTCCACATGCCGAAGCATCAATGTTGGCTTTCAAGTTGTCTGCCAATCCCATGTAAAACCTCCATCCCAATATCTGATCCGGAATGCGATGGTGTGGACACTTAACCAGCATCCCTTTGAATCTCTCCCACATCTCTTGTAATGTTTTAGCTGGTTTCTGCCTGAAGCTCAATATCTCATCAACTTACTTGGCAGTCTTATTGGGTGGGTAGAATTTATTCAAAAACTGCTTGACTAATTCCTCCCAAGTAGTGATTGAGTTTATGGGGAGCGAATTAAGCCAAGTCCGAGCCTCTCCTGTCACTGAGAATGGAAACAACAACAACCTTATTGCTTCCGGTGTCACGTTCGGTTGCCTTTACATGACACAAATCGAAATAAATCTTTTCAGATGATGTTATGGATCTTCAATGTAAGACCCCGAGCACAGTTCCTTATTCTGCAACAAATGTAGCATGTTGTTTGTGATTTGAAATGATTCCGTTTGTATTTGAAGGACTGAAATTGTAGTTGCTATATTTTCAGCGGTGGGTTGTGCTCAATCATATAAGGTTGGTTTGGGCATAAGAGGTGCCACACCCTGATTGTTCGGGTCATTCCTATTATTTGTTGTTTTGATTGTCTATGACGTCTCCCATGTCTAGTTCAATTTGTTCTCGTGGGTGTTGTTGTCATTTTTCTTTCCTGTTCGCATGATTTAGTGCCTTGAAAACTTTCTCAGGATCCGATAATGCTTCGTACAATTCACCAGTTCTTAAAGGAGTTTCTAGGCATGCACATGTAACGCACAAGACAACAAACGTTAGAATTTCAATGTAATGAAACTAAAATCAAGAAAATTGACTAAACTAAGAATCCTAGCAATTCTTCTTGTTGTAATTAATAACACCGTTAATTCCCCAGCAACGGCACCAAAATTTGATCACGCCCAACTATGCCTCCTAAAAGATCTAGTTATCGTTGCAAATATAATCCGTTTATAAGTCTGGAGTCGAATCCCACAGGGAATTAACCTACTAATCACAACCACTAGTTTCACAAGAATTCAACTAATCAACCTTCAGAAATATTAAATAATGGTTTGATGTTTACTAACTAAGAGCAAAGTATTTAGAAAGTTGTAATTTTATTACTAACAAAGCAAATATTGTACACTAGATTGGAAAAGTCTAGGGTTTTGATTTTCCCTATTGTCGGAATCTCCTCCACTATATTTCTTATAAATTCACCCAAGTATTCTCTACCAATTGTGATTACTTTGAGTATGGTAGCTCTCTCTCGAGCAACTACCATAATTTACTAGACGTATTCTCTCGAACTACGCTAGCTGGCACTAATTCACCGCTTACTACGATCGCACCAAGATTTTATTATCTCTAATCCCGCCTTTAAACCCTCCGTATTGATCTTCCAAATACGTTAGGCGTAGTGTTATTCAACAACTACCTAAATGTGTACTCTATCTCGAGCAGTACACACTAAATAGGCACAGTCAATTAACGGCCCTTCAACCAACAACAATAATAATATAGTTGAACCAGTAAAGAAAAGTAAATGGCAAATTTATATTAAACGTAATGGAAAAATCATCCTTCAGTAGGTTCCATCAAACCCTAGATGAGAATTTAGCTACTCATGGTTGTTTGCACAAATACAAGACTAGAATTCATAGCAATGGAAAATAGGAAGAAAGCGGGAAAAAACATGAAGTTGAACCCTTCTCCTTGCTTCAACCGTGTTCTTGCCTCTCCAAAGTCTTCTCTCCCTTCAAAAAGTGGCTAACTCTCATATCTATATGGTTTAGGGTTTAGCTAGAGCGAATTTGGCTTCTCCTAATTCGGATTGGAAAAGCTGATTTTTTCTGCTCCGATCCCGGTCTAGCAAAGTGAATCTCGCTTTGTTGTCCTAGAATTTTCTGGTTTCTTCTGCTCCAGTCCCGGTCTGGCGAAGTGAACCTCTCTTCGTTGTTCATGACTTTTCTCTTCAGCTCTTTTTTCACCATTTTCTCCCATTTGATCGTTTTCCGCGCAAGTTTGTTCCTACACGTAATGAGCATATTTTCACTTCAAAAGCGGTGTGAACTCCCACAACTCATACAAGAAATATAACACACACACACACACACACACACACACATATACTCAAAACATGCACTTTTCACCCATTATCAATACGTCTTTAATATAATATCCAAATTCTCAAAAGTCAGCTTGTAATTACTCAAAAGTTTTTAAAAAGAAGTGAAACATTAAATTTAAAAGTCAAGACCTTTTTTATTGCTAGAAACACTAATTTACCCAACTCTTTATCTTGTCCGCTAGTCCGCTACTATCTCCCAAAAGCAACAAACTGTCATTTTTTCCTGCAAATACAAAGAAAACTTCATTCTCCTCCATAGCATCAAGTTCAAAGTTCAAATTGGAGGTTAGTCATCCTTTTTGTTACTCCATGTAGAAAACCTTATTCTTTTCAATTCAAGTTACTTCTGCTTATAAGTAGCGTATAACATTTTGTTTTAACTAGTTTTTATGGGGATGGAGAACTTCTATATATATTTTTCACTTATTTATAGCTTTCTTTAAAATGTATGCAATTCTACTTATTTAAAAATATTTATTGTAATTATAAAATATTAAAAATTAAATAAACATGGAGCTTATGCCCCGTGCCTCGGAACTTACACTTTGCTAAAGCATATGTAAAATGTCTCGCCTTACGCCGGCGCCTTTTAAAACACTGTTTAAGATGAAATCCCTCGGTAGTTAGTAGTTTTCTTCAATACTGGAGAATTTTACTTTGTCCATCTAAGTTGGTGTAATAAATGACTTTTAGCCTACATGAATAACGACCCGGCCGGTCGTTTCGAGAGTCATAGCCCTGTTTTCCCCATTTCTGCTTATTTATGTGTTGTTCAGCTGTGTTGAGTTGTATCGAGTTGGTAGGTTTGGGTTCGGAGTAGTTTTGGAGTGAAATGAGACACTTAGTCTCTTAGTTAGAAAGCTAATTTAGAAAAGTCAACCGGAAGTTGACTTATGAGTAAACGAGTTCGGTGGATTTTATGATTCAGTTAGCTTCGTTGAGTGATTTTAGACTTAGGAGTGTGTCCGGAATGTAATTCGGAGGTCCGTGGTAGAATTAGGCTTGAATTGGCGAAAGTTAGAAATTTGGCGATTTTGGTCGGCAGTGGAAAATTAGGTATCGGGGTCAGAATGGAATTTCAAAAGTTGGAGTAGGTTCATAGTGTCATTTGTGACATGTGTGCAAAATTTAAGGTCATTTGGACGTGGTTTGATAGGCTTCAGCGTCGTTGGCGACTTTTGGAAGTTTAGAAGTTCTTAGGCTTGAATCCGGGGTTGATTTGGTATTTTGGGTGTTCCAGAGGTTCGACTAAATTCGATAGTGATATATGACTTGTGCGAATTATTGGTTGAGGTCCCTAGGGGCTTGGGATAATTTCGGATAGTTAACGAGAAGTTTGAAAGTTGGGAAATGCAGCTGGAAGCTGCTGGTGTAAGACTATTGGTGTGGCCTCACCTGCGAATGGGAAGCCGCAGGTGCGATGATCGCAGGTGCGGATGGGATGTCACAGATGCAGGAGTCTTATCGCGGATGCGGAATTGGTCAGCTGGGCTGTTGGCGCAGGTGCGGAAGGAGTGTCGCATCTGCGAGCCCGCAGGTTCGAAGGAGGTTGCGTAGGCGCGAAGCTTAGCGTTTAAGTGACGTCTGCAGGTGAGCACATGGGACCGCAGGTGTGTCCGCGCAGGTGCGAAGAAGAGGGTCGGAGGTGCGGAACCCCTGGGTAGAAACTATTTAAGCCACACTTCGCGAAATTTTGCCCTTTTTCACCATTGTTGAACATATTTTGAGCTTTGGGAAGTAATTTTCAAGGAGGAATCAAGAGACATCAGTGAGGTAAGTTGCTTGGGTTTATTTACACGCATTTATGATGTTTCTCCACTGATTAGCCATGAAATTAGTAGGAGTTTAGGGTGAAATTTAGGGAGTTAGGGTTTGAGTTTTTGAAGAGTTTTAAGTGATGATTTGAGGGACCAAACGGAGTCCGATTTTGACGAATTTTGTATGGTTAGACTCAGGTAAGGACTAGGTTTATTATTCTGCCATTTTGAATGGTTTCGAGACGTGGGTCTGGAGGCCGAGTTTTGGCCGATTTCGGATTTTTGGCCTATTTATGTAATCTTTATTGTGGAATTCGATTCTTTAGCCTATGTTGATAGTAGTATTCAGATTTTGGTTAGATTCGGAGCTTTTGGAGACCCAGTCCAGAGACGAGGGCATCCCGAAGTAGGATTTTACGTTGTTAAGGTAAGTAACAGTTTTAACTCTGGCTTTGAGGGTATAAACCCGGAGATTTGACATCACGTGATTGTTTGGAAGTGATACCCACGCTAGGTGACAGGCATGTGGGTGTGCACCGCGAGAGATTGAGACTTGGTCTGTACACTGTCCCGTGAGGCTGTGAGGCCTAATGACTATTATCTGTGGTTATATGTTTATTTGTTGTTGAACTTGTTTGCCTTCATGTTAGAAATTATGCTTAGGCTTTATTCATGCTCACATTTCTACCCAAACTCATTCATGAATAAAGAAATATATATTTTCCTTAATTAAACAATAAAGTGGTCATGTCTACAATTACCAATTTCTTACCATAAGTTTCACCATTTTTAAAGTCTCAAATGGACAAGTAATATAACCACAACATAGCATAGTTTGTCTTTCCCAGCACCAATACACAACCCACAGTATGTCTACGGAGCCTCTATAGATAAAGAAGAGTACAATGATAATGCCGGTAATAAGGCCCCGGCTATACTTCAAACAAAATACAAAAAGTACAAAAGATTCATGATCCCGAAATGAAGTGGGGTTCACCAAGTCAGCTGGGAAGAAGGCGCGCTGCTATCACTGATCAATATCTCCTGCTGTGGAACCACCTGCATCTATTGAAAGATGCAGCGCCCCCGGTAAAAGGGACGTTAGTACTATCGAATAGCACTAGTATGTATAACTAAACATTCTCTCAATAGAATGACAAATAATACAAACAAGATTATCATAATATCAAAGGAAGCTTTAATCAACATCAAACCTCAATTTAGGATCAAGACACTGATCAAATAAATTTTCATATCTCACATTGGGAGATTTTTAGTATCGATATACCATTGTCCACAATACCATTATTCACAATACCATTATTCATAAAATCAATATTCACAAAACCAGTACCACTGTACTCTTAGCACGGAGTCCGATCACGACCTGATCGGCTAGGCCATCTCATTAGAGACATCAACCACAATCTCTCTCAATATCAATACCATCATCTTTAACACGGAGTCCGATCACGACCCGATCGGCTAGGCCATCTCATTAGAGACATCAACCACAATCTCTCTCAATATCAATTATAATTTCCAGCACAATCACCACCATGTGTGTGGCATGATGTCTGATCATGACCCGATCGGCTAGGCTGTCTTAATCGAGACATCAACCTTTTTATATCAATCATCGCATTTCATATTACTTTCACATCTTTTCATTTCATTGGCAATAATGGCCATAATTATAAAATCATTCTTGGCACGTTGGCCATATTCAGTATTTCCTGCTCACCTTTTCAATTTCAAATATCATCATCATCATCAACAACAACAAATACAATTCAAATCAAGGTGTGTAATACACATGTGAGCAATTTAGAGTCTAAGGCACATAGAGATATTTCACAAAATTTGGCATAATAGCCTTCGTTTGAACTTGACTTGAAGTCGAAACATTATTAATGCACAACCATATTTTAACACATCCTCAATTGATAACATAACATGAATAAAGCATTTGAGATACTTGTCGAATATATATTTATCGTTTAATCCAATCTTACTCGGAATAGTCAATTCTATAATGAACCACTCGGGACTCACATATTTTTCATGAATATCATGCTATTCAATTCTAAGAGAAGAGTTTAGCCAACATACCTCAATTGAGCTTCCTTAAATTCTAAAATATTCCGAAATTCTTAGCAACTTCAATCTATTGTAGAAATATAAAAAATTGAATCCAAATTTGGAAGATGATCGTGGTTCTAGCTCACTCGAGCATTTTATCAAACACTAGGTGTGCATAAGGTTTAAATGTCCTTTTTATGAAGGATTTCATCATCTCACAACCCAATCTTTACCATTTTTAGCTCAACAATCTTCCTACACCCTTTGATAACACATGCATGTAAAATAAACAACTCTCATGCCCAAAAATTATCTTGCTAGTTACCCATTTTCAGAAGATTTTATAATTAGGGTTTAGGGTGTAGAATCTTACCTCTAGGATGAAGACCTAGTGAGCTTCCCTTCTTAATCTTCCAAAACTTGAGCAAGAATTGAAGAAAAATTATTGAAGAACACCTTTTCACTCTAGGGCACTCTCTCTCACTTTAAAATATCAGATTATGACTCAAAAATGGCCCAAATAGTGTATTTAACGAAATAGGGTCGGGTTTTTAAAATCCAAAAATGGAACTCCGGAATGATTCTGCGGTCATATATATGACCGCATAGTGGTTATGCGGACCGCATATCGGTCGCATAATTGCTGACAAAATGATCAAAAAAATTATCTGTGTATGCGGTCGCATAGTCGACCACATATTTGCTTCCAACTGACCCAATTAACTTTCTCACTCAGCGGCCATTATGCGGTCCGCATAGTGATTCTACGATCGCATAATGGACCGCAAAAATACACTTTTCCGCCAAAAAATTTCTTTTACTTTCCAGTGCATTCTAGAATCCTCAAACACATAAGCCTAGTCTGGCACCATGAAACATTATTTTCTTTTCATATTTTACCGGGCTTTACACTTAAGTACTTCAGAAATTTTCGGGGTGTTATATTCTCTCCCGCTTAGGATCATTCGTCCTCGAATGAGGGTAAAAATCCGTCATTAGCATCTTATGCAACTCAATTTGTTTCATACCACATTCAAGCAGTCCCAAATTTGACTAACTCCCAAAATTTCCAAAAAATTCGCCAGAGTTTTCCTGGTAACTAGGCCTATCCACCTGTCAGAGAGCCCCAGAAACACATCCTAACAACATATACGTATTCCAACGACGTAACATAATACAAAACAACACCAAATGTGGTCTCATAAGCAATATATATCCAGAAAGGAACACTCTTAATGCTAATTGTTCACATGATACAAAATTCATAAAAGGATACTCAAACACGTAAGCCTAGTCTGGCACCATGAAATATTATTTTCTTTGCAAATTTTACCGGGCTTTACACTTAAGTATTTCGAAATTTTCCGGGGTGTTGCATGATCATCTAAAAAATAGACTAAATAATCTGTTATACAAAGTTAAATTAGACTAATAATAGTTTTTTATATATATTACTGGTGTATATAACTAAAACACATTTATTATTAAAGAAGGAGAAAAACATATAGAAATGCAACGTAAAGCTTTACTTCCATCTTGAAAATTTAAACACAACAGATGTGTGTGTGTGTTCAGAACGATCTAAATCTAAATAAAGGGCTAGCCATCCTATCTAATATTAGAAAGCCTTTTGTGAAAATTGGAAAGTATATATGGCCTCTCAATCACTTTTTAATACTATAAAACCGTCTTTCTTTTTAAGATTGATTTAATCTTATTTTCTTGTCCCTTTTAAATTGCCCAACATTTACTTAGATGTGTGATACTATTGTTTCAAAAGAAGCAAATCTGATTTCGGTTATGCATGGCCTAATGCTTTGTATCAGTCGGATTTAGCATATTTCGAATTGTAAATTCGGATTTCGCATTTTATAAAATGCAATCTAAATTCAATCCGAATTAAATTAGATCGGATCAGATTTTAAAGTTTAGATCGGAGAAATATTTCGGATTTCAAATCAGATTGTACGCCTTATTAAGGCTACTAACAATCTAATCGGCTGCGGTACTTTTTAAGGCTATCGCTATTCACAATTCTATTAAATTGAAAAGGAACAAATATCTTTCATAGCAATAGACAAAGACAAAAGTTTCATAGCAAAATAAAATAAACTGAAATTCCGAACAAATGTCTAATAAAGAAGAGGCGTCGTTGTCTGTTGATAGGAAGGAAATACTGAGAATGAGAGACACAAAAGTAAGACTTAAGAGAGAAAGGCGAAAGAGAGGCGATCTAAAGAGAGGTTAGAGAGAGACTTCAATAAAACTGAAGAGAGGTTAGAGAGAAAGACTTCTATAAAACTAAGAAAAGAAGAGTCTAAAGAGAGGCGAAAAAAATGAGAAGACTTAACCCTAAAATGTATGTTTAATATTTATACATCTCCATATAATTCGGATTCGGATCAGATTAAAATTATATCAATCCGAATCCGATCCAAATATACAAACTTTTAAAAAACCTAACCCACATCCGATCTGAATATCCGAAATTAAAAATCTGAAAATCTGAATAGGGCGGATCGTTTCTGATTCTCGAAAATCCGATCCAAATGCACAGACCTCTATCGCTTAAGTTCACTAATGCAATTTTAGTAAAGGTCGATAACATAGAATTAAGTACTCGCGTTTTGTGTATATAATAAAAAATTTAGAAAAGTCTAAGAAAAATCATTTCTAATACATTTATATGAAAAAAAATTATTTATTATATTAGTGTAAGCATTTAAATTTTATTGGATTTAAATTCAATAAAAATATTTAGAATATATGTTAAATATAGTAGTTCGAATAAATATTATGGGCTAATATAATTGAATTAATTATATAAGTCCAATATGTATGGATTAAATAAATAAGTCTTAATCCATTGGGCTACGAATGATGAGCTCACTTCATTAGACCCAGGAGGACAACTTCCTAGAGGCTCAGTGCCACATGTCAAATGACGTGGCACGCCAAGTCAAACATAAGAGCCAATGGGATCGTGCCATGTGTCAAAATGACAAGGCATACCAAATCACATCAAAAGGCTAATGAAATCGTGCCACGTGTGCAATTGACATGTTCTGGCCAATCAAATGCGACATTGTCACACTTCGATTTGATTTGTCAGAAAGAGTTTGTTCTTATCATAATTTTTTCCTCCCACAACTATAAGTAGGGGTCTTCATAACTCAGAAAAAATACCATAAGTTATAATAAGAAGCAAGAGAGAGCTCGTGGATCAAACGCTGCAAATTTCTCTACAAGTTTCAAGCTTCAAGCAATCAAGTTCAAGTTCAAGAAACCAAGTTCAAGCTCAAGAACGAAGAACAAGTCAAGATTCAAGGAGTACGAGTTCAAATCAAAGTCCGTGCTAGTTGAATTCAAGATCATCGTTCATGAAAACAAATATAGATTCAAGATCAAGCTCAAAGCCCTTGAATTTATTTACTATTGGAAAGAAGAATTAGAGGATTCATAGATATTATACACTCAAATTATTTGAAATCAAATACTACGATTGTTGCGATATTTTTCGGTGTATTTTCTTGACGCAAATTTTATTGTCTACGATTAGCATAAGTAACAAAAAAATTTAAGTAGGATGTTTGCCATACATGCAAACATAATAAATTAGATCAAACAAGGTCTGTCAATGGGCTAGCTCTGCATTGATCCCAGGGCTATGCTAATTTACTAGGCCCAAGCTCTAGCCCATGGACCATTATAAAATGAACAAAGCTGTGACCATGATAATCTTAATAGTATAAATTTTTCTTTTCATACCAGTAAATTAATAAACCATAGTAAAAATCTCAAGCTTAATCTGAATATCTAATAATAAAAGTTTCATATTTGAAAAAGCACCACAAATATGAAAATAATATATGCTATGCCTGCGCTATAAACTCAGTCATATGATATGATTCAACAAATCAAACAAAGAAAGAATAACAAAATGATGAATATTCAAGAACCGCAATTAGATAAAGAAAATGAATGCCGTCACTGTGAGAATTGACTTTGAATTAATGGTCTATAATCTATATCAAAATTTAAAATAGGAAAATGACTTTGAAATTACTGTACCGGGTCATTACTTTTTATTTCCGATCTAACACTAACGGTAATTGATCTTAGACCCCGTATTGGCCGTAAGGATGGGTGAAATTCAACAATAGTCACAGTTTCAAAAATAATCAAAATTTAGTCATTTTTCATGTAAAGATAAATCTGAACAAAAATATTATTCAAAATCCGGAGCATAATATGCTGAAATTCTAATTTTTTATATGTGAACTTTTTCATAATGTGTGGAGTTCCAACATAATATGCTGGAAGTTCATACACAAGTATTCCAATCTCCAGTATATTATGCGGGAACTTTTCGTGCGCTGGAGTTCCATCATAATATGCTAGAAGTTCATACATAAGTGTTCCAATCTCCGATATATTATGATGGAACTTTCCGTGTGCTGGAGTTCAAACATACATAGGTGCTCCAATATATTGTCTAATGTATAAGATGAGATAATAAGTAGTACTAGAAGATTTCAAATGAAGCTTGACTAGACTATCACATTCACGTCCATTCAAGAATTAATATTTAATAGTGCGGTGCGAATTCAATAATTGGAAAGCCAATCATGTGGGCTGCTATGAGAATTAACTAGTTGAATTTCTATTATGAAACTTGTATTACTATGGTATACCATATAAAGTTTTTTGCTTTGAATTAGCTCTTTTGGGGAGAAAAAAGATCTAAAGACGGAAATGGGAGGAAGGGAAAGAATATGGTACCGTAGACGTGCTTTTTGTTAAATTTTCTTTTTAATAATAAAAAATCATGGCAACCGGAAAAATTAGAGTGAATGACATAGTTACCCACAAAAATAAAATTATTTACCCTTACCTACCCAATTATTTTTTTATCCATCAAACTAAATATATTTCCTACCCATAGTAATTTTTTGGGGGATTTTTCTCTTTTTTCTCCAATTCTTTTTTATTTCTATGCTTTTTTTTCTTTTTTCCTTTTTTCTTTCTTTTCTCCTTTTCTTTTTTCTCGTATACTTCTTATTTTTTTTCTTTTTTCTCTTTTTCTATTCATTTATTTTTGCCCAAATCGTATTATTGTTATTTTTACCATAACTTTTTTTACGCTCAATTTTGATTCCTTCTTTATTTTTTTTCTTTTTATTTTTTTTCTTTATTTCTTGTTCCTTTTCTAATTTCATTTAACTCCTTTTTTCTTTTATTTCCTTTATTTTTTGTTCCTTTTCTAATTTCATTTAACTTCTTTTTTATATATTCCTTTTCTCTTCATAATCTAATTTCTTCTAATGTTTTCACTATTTTTTATTATTCTTGTTTTTATACAATAAGAACAAATAACTAATATAGTAAATATTTATTCACCTTTTTTAAATATAACTAGTACAATATACCTTTTGTCTTTTTTTTCATTTTTTTAATTCAATTATTAAATTAAAATAATATCAGTTGTCACTTGATCTAATTCACTGAATATCACACTGACTGTTGTTGAGCACCATAAATTACATAATCAGATTCTAAGAATCACACGTGATTGCCATGCAAATCTTGATCTCCTTCCCTACAAATATCAGTACACACTCTACCATTAACAGTAACACAACCAGTTATGGAGTAAGAAAACATAATTTGCAGCCACAAAATCTCTATATATACTAGTTAGAATCTAAATGATAATAAAATATTAAAAAATACAATAAAAGTATAAATAGCAAGGAAAAAAAAAAGACTTGTAGTACCATATGATACCAATATAGTATACATGTATACCAAAATAGTATATGATTGCTCTAGAATATTGCTACAACTATCTGCGACTATACTACTTTGCCTATAACTATAAAAACTATTACATAATACACATAATTTGTGTCCATAGGCACAAAAAATTTTAGCATTGTAAATCATATTCATATAAATAATTTCATAATAGAATTCACTTAAAAATATAGCTAAAACAACCAAAACAATATTCAAACTACCATATGATACCAACATGGTATATAATTTTACTTGTTAATTCCCGACAATTGTACGACTATACTACTATTACATAACACACATGCATAAAGAGACAAATAAAAAAATAGTGTACCACATATTAATATAATAAAGTATTTCAAGATAATGTACTATATTACTATTATTAAAAGAAAATCAAATAGCGTACCAATTAAATACTACTACTACAACTAAAAAATAATTCAACTAGCATATGATACCAATATAGTATATAGCTATACTAATAGGGTATAGTCGTATGGAGTCGTTCCAACAACTGCATATAACTATAAAAACTCTTACATAATACACAAAATCTATGTCCATAGGTACAAGAAAATCCAACACAACAAAACATGATCATATAAATCATTTCAAAATGGAATTCACTTAAAAATGCAGCTAAAACAATCAAAAAGTATTCCAACTACCATATGATACCAATATGACATATAATTAAACCAATATGGTATACAATTCTACTAATTAATTTCAGATAATTATATATGACTATACTACAATTACATAGTATATATGCATAAAGAGAAAATAAAAAATAGTGTACCGCATATTAATATAATAATACATTTCAAGATATTGTAATATAATACTATTATATTAACGCATAAAGAAAAAATTAAAATGATTGCATAATACACATACATAAAGGAAAATTAAAAAAAATTCAAGATACTGTACTATTCTACTATCACTAAAGAAAAATCAAATAGTATACCAATTAAATGTAGCTAATACAACCAAAAAATATTCCAACTAACATATGATACAAGTATAGTATATAGTTATATCAACATGGTATACAATTGTACGCAAAGAGTTTAAAAAAAAAATAATTCAATTATTAAACTGAAATAATATCAGTTGTCAATAAAAATTTAAAAATAATTCTAAAATGGCCTAATTGTAAGAGTATACCGTTACATTATATAGTATACTATAATAGTATATCATTGGAATGAATTGTATATCAAAATGGTATATAGTATATCATTTTGGTATACAGTACAAATTCTTCTTCGCTAGTTCAACGCAATAAATTATACACTATTGAATTAACCAAAATGGTTTATAATATGTTATTTTGGTATATAGAGGATTGGTTCATTCCTTCAAAAAATATTAGTAGTATACTATTGTAGTTAATTATATAATCTATAATTAATTATTGTTTACCAATATAGTATACAATATACCATTTTGGTATACAATACAAATATGTCTTCTTTGCTAGTTCAACTCAATTTCAACCCAAAATTTAAAAATTTACTCTAAAATCTCCACCAAAATTGACTCGGAATATAGCTACATCCTCTAATTAACATTTCGAACATACCCGATCATAATCGGATCAAAATAACCACAAACTCAACAAACCCAATTTACGAGTTTCAAGCTTCAAGGTCCTCCAATGGCAGATTAATATTTTGCAGAAGTCAAAAGTCTTGGAATTCAAGTCATAGAATAAAACAGAACGAAAAAAAGATTTGCATTTTCAATTTGCCCCTCACGCTGGATAGCGTAAAGCAAATTAAAATGGAAAAGGCAAGTAAATTTACGGGTAATAATTTAGATTGCCTAGGTAGGATTTATAATTAATTTCCAAATGGAAAAATCCGGGTAAATATTTTGGGAGTGATAGGCATTTAGTGTTAAGAGGAGATGGCAGACTTACTTTCATAAACTTCTGAATGAAGAAGGGGATCGGGATATTGTGCTAGGTGAATTGGAGCATTCCGAGAGTCACCGTGACTTTGGGTACTGCAGGCGTATCGAGGTTGAGGAGGTCGTGGAAGCTATGCGTAAGATGAGTAGGGGCAGAGCGACCGGTCCAGACGAGATTCCGGTGGAATTTTGGAAGTGTGTGGGGCGAGCAGGTTTGGAGTGGTTGACTAGGTTGTTTAATAGTATTTTTGAGGGGAAGAGGATGCCGGATGAGTGGAGGTGGAGCACGGTGGTTCCATTGTATAAGAACAAAGGTGATATCCAGAGTTGTAACAATTATAGGGGTATCAAATTACTGAGTCATACCATGAAAGTGTGGGAGAGGGTGGTTGAAGCGAGGGTGAGGATGACGGTGTCTGTATCCGACAACCAGTTCGGGTTCATGCCGGGTCGTTCGACTACAGAAGCTATACACCTTGTTAGAAGGTTGGTGGAACTATACAGAGAGAGGAAGAAGGATCTGCACATGGTGTTTATTGACCTAGAGAAAGCGTACGACAAGGTTCCTAGAG
>AWOL01S0004674.1:103841-120523 GCA_000715115.1 Nicotiana otophora | reverse complement strand
TGTTTGGACTACTGGTCCAAAGACCTCTCTTTTAGCAAGTGCGTTCAATTCTGATTGAATTTTTCCTTGCCATTTTGGCCAATCAGAGCTTTGTTGACATTCTTCGACAGATCAGGGTTCAAAATCCTCACTACCTTGCATAATGTTAAGTGCAACAGTATATGCAAAACTATTATCCACCACTATTTCAGATCGATTTAAATTAATCCCATCACCAGTAAAACTTATTGAAAGTTCCTCGTTCACTTGAGTCTCGGGTTCATTGATTTCTTCAGGAATCCCATAACTAATTAGATCTTGGGTCTCTTCAGGAGATCCCTTCATAATATCATTTTGATCATTTGTTGATTTTTTTCTTCTAGGATTTCGATCCTTTGAACCCACAGGCCTACCACGCTTCAGGCGTGCTTTAGGTTCACTAGCTCTCATGCTAATAGATGGTCCTGCTGGGACATCAATTCGGATAGGCACATTCTCTGCAGGGATATGTGACTTAGTTATCCTTTTCAAATCAGTAAATGCGTCTGGCATTTTATTTGCTATATTCTGTAAATGGATGATCTTCTGGACCTCCTGATTACATATAGGGGTACGTGGATCAAAGTGAGATAATGATGAAACTTTCCACACAATTTCTCTTTTGATTTCCTTTTTCTCTCCCCCTAATTGTGGGAAATTTGTTTCATCAAATCGACAATCTGCAAATCGAGCAGTAAATAAATCTCCCGTCAATGGTTCAAGATAGCGAATAATAGAGGGTGATTCAAACCCAATATATATTCCTAACCTTCTTTGGGGGACCATTTTACTGCACTGTGGTGGTGCTACTGGCACATATACAGCACATCCAAAAATTCATAGATGGGCAACATTTGGTTCATGACCAAAAACTAATTGTGACGGAGAATATTTATTATAATATGTTGGTCTGAGACGGATAAGTGATGCTGCATGCAAGACAGCATGGCCCCAAACAGTAGTGGGCAATTTTGTTTTCATAAGTAGTGGTCTTGCTATCAATTGCAGTCGTTTAATAAATGACTCTGCAAGGCCATTTTGAGTATGAACATAAGCTACCAGATGTTCAACTTTTATCCAAACTGATAGACAGTAATCATTAAAAGCTTGAGATGAGAATTCTCTAGCATTATCAATGCGAATAGCCTTTATAGGATAATCTGGGAATTGTGCCCTTAATCGAATTATTTGGGCTAATAACTTTGCAAACGCCAGGTTGCGAGATGATAATAGGCACACATGAGACCATCTTGAAGATGCATCTATTAGGACCATAAAATATCTAAACAACCCACTTGGTGGGTGAATAGGTCCACATATATCCCCATGTATACGTTCTAAAAAGGTAGGGGACTCAATGCCAACCTTCATCGGTGATGGTCTAGTGATCATTTTGCCTTGATAACAAGCATCACAAGAAAATTCATCATTTGTAAGAATCTTCAGGTTCTTTAATGGATGCCCACTCGAATTTTCAGTAATTCGTCTCATCATTATTGATCCAGGATGGCCCAACCGGCCATGCCAAAGCACAAAAGTATTTGAATCAGTAAACTTCTGGTTTACAATAGAGTGTGCTTCAACTGTACTAATCTTTGAATAGTATAAGCCAGAAGATAAAGTTGGTAACTTTTCTACAATACATTTCTGGCCAGAAATATTCTTTGTAATACAAAGATATTCCACGTTCATTTCATCTATTGTCTCAACATGATACCCATTTCGGCGGATATCTATAAAACTCAACAAGTTTCTTCGGGACTTGGAGGAGAACAATGCATTGTCGATAATAAGTTTTGTTCCCTTAGACAGAAATACAATAGCTCTTCCGGAGCCTTCAATCAAACTTATATTACCAGAAATTGTAGAAACATTTGCTTTTTCCTTATGCAAATAAGAAAAGTATTTCTGATCTTTGAATATGGCATGAGTTGTTCCACTATCAATTACACAAATATCTTCATGATTGATGTTTGATCCAAATATAATTTGAGGATTATCTATATTCTTCAAAATGATATAAACAAAATAAATATGATAGTAAACATTATTATCAAAGCATAACTTTTATTTATGTACAACAATTACATAACCATACTATCTACTACAGATAACAAAAATTAAAATATTTACATCTCTACAGATTCACTACCGATCACATGACTTGTTTCTCCTTCTGGGAGTGCAAAGTAATCAGCTACATCCAAATGCATGAAGTCTAAATTATCTTCAGAAATAAAATTTGCTTCAGCATTTTTCTCTGTCTTCTTCAGGGAGGCTTGATATAGCTCAACCAGGTGCTTTGGCGTACGGCATGTACGTGACCAGTGCCCTTTTCCTCCACATCTATAGCATGCATTTTCTGGCTTTGCTGCTTGCACCGCTTCATGCTTTTGTTCCTTCCTTTTCCACTGCTGGTGGTGAGGAGGGTTCTTTGGTGCATTGTTATTACCACGATTAGAGTTTCCTCCCCGACCACGACCATGACCACGACTGGGGCCACGTCCTCTTCCACGCTTAGCTTGGTGGAAGTTCGTCTCATTCACTTCAGGGAATGGACATGAACCAGTAGGTCGGCTTTCATGGTTTTTCATTAATAGCCCATTATGTTGCTCGGCTACAAGAAGATGTGAGATAAGTTCAGAATACTTTTTAAATCCCATCTCTCGATATTGCTGCTGCAGGAGCATATTCGAGGCATGAAAAGTGGTGAAAGTTTTCTCCAACATATCATGATCAGTAATATTATCACCACATAGTTTCAATTGGGAAATAATTCTGAACATAGCAGAATTATACTCACTGATAGATTTAAAATCTTGTAGCCTTAGATGAGTCCAATCATAACGTGCCTGTGGAAGAACGACCATCTTCAGGTGGTCATATCTATCTTTCAAATTATTCCACAGTATGACTGGATCTTTAACAGTAAGATATTCCATTTTCAGGCCCTCATCAAGGTGATGGCGTAGGAATATCATTGCTTTGGCACGGTCTTGGTTTGATGCCTGATTTTTATCTTTGATGGTGTCTGCCAGACCCATCGCATCAAGATGAATTTCGGCATCAAGCACCCAAGACATGTAGCTTTTGCCCGATATATCCAGGGCTACAAACTCAAGTTTAGAAAGATTTGACATTATTTAGAAAAAGAAAATTCGTACCTCTGATACTTTCAAAGTATTTGCTCGAGATGGCAGAGTCTCGTGCTGATAACGTGTTATAAAATAAAAACTGTAAAGTAAAGACAAGTATAGAGAGAAACTGATATATTATTCAAACTTCAAACTTATGTACATAATGAACTGAATTCTCCTCTATTTATAGAAGACAAGAAGCTGTTGTGTAAGTTGCTACTGCAAGCTGCTGTAAGTTGCGTTGTAAGCTGCTACTTTAAGCTGTTGTACCACATATAGATAGTCTTCTACTATGGGTAATATTTATCCATAACGGAGTACCGAAAGGATAAGCTTCTTCAGGAGGCTTATTTCCAATGGAATACTAAATGGATAAACATATTTACTGCGGAGCCTCATATGGATAAGCTTCTTCAGGAAGCTTATTTACAACGAAGTACTAAATGAACATCCACAATATAATATATTCATAACACCAACGAAGTTTTCTTTTCATAACATGATTAATTACTTTTTCGACTTATTTAAGGTGGTGAGTTAGATAGTGTCTTCATACAACAATAAGCACTACGGTCAACTTCTAAAACCGTGGATAATAAAATTATATTTTCTCATATTTATAGGAAAGTCAGGAATTTATTACTGCTAATCAGATTAGTGCCTGTACATATCTAAAGGACAACTACATCTAAAGGCAAAAAGAATACACGCGCATAATTAAAGATAACAATTTGTATATATCTTCTATAACTATACTCCCTTCGTTCACTTTTACTTGTCCAGTATTCTAAAAATAAATTTTTACTTTTACTCTTTCCGTTCACTTTTATTTGTCAAGTATTCTAAAAATAAATTCTCATTTTTATTTGTCACTTTTCGCATATCAAGAGAAAAATAATTTATTTTTTCTGTTTTGCCCTTAGCATTAATTACTCGTTCCAAATCATTTTCCAAATCCATTAAGACTATACACCAATTAATATGGGTATCATGGTAAATGAAATACTTTATTTATTATTTCTTAAGGGGTGTGTAAAATCAATAGTGATAAGTAAAAGTGAACGGAGGGAGTACTTGTCACTTTTAGTATATCAAGAGATAGTTTTTTTTTTTCATGTTATACTCATAGTATTAATTATTTATTTCAAATTATTTTTTCAAATTAATTGTAAATATACATCAATTAATATGAGTATCATGATAAATTATATATTTTATTTATTATTTTTAAAGAAGAGTATAAAATACATAGTGGACAAGTAAAACTGAACCGCGAGAATGATTAGTATCAAATTTTGTCACGGGTATAAAAAGAATCCAAGTGAGAACTTCAAACTTTATGTGCAGCCTACCGTTTGTAAATCGAATTTGTGATTAGGACACGTTCGGATACAGTATTCCACTATAAATTTTCCGAATGACAATGTACTGATTCTCACTGTTCCAAAGGATAATATTTTTAAAAATCGATCGCGGTCGATCAATCGATTACGTTCAATCAAAAAATCGGTCGAAAAACTGATCGAAATCAGTCGTTTTTTAAAATATTTAATTTTTTAATTTTGTTTTTGCGAAACCGACCAACTTTGGTCGGTTTTCTTTGACGCAAAAATGCGAAAAACTATTTTTGATTTCTGCAAAATTTTAATCGACCAACTTTGATCGGTTTTTCATTTAAAATTAAAATTAACAAAAAAAACCGACCGATTCGGCCGGTCATTTTAAAAAGCAGACCGAATTCGGTCGGTAATTTAATTTTTTAATAAAACCGACCGTCATCGGTCGATTATTTTCGCACAAAAATACAATTAAAGAGTATAAATAAAATAAAAGATAGCCTTAAAACAAAATGCACCAATAGTCTAGTGGTAGAATAGTATACTGACATAGTACAGACACTGGTTCGATTCCCAGATAGTGCAGTTTTTAATTACATAATTAAAATAACGACCGACTTTGGTCAGTATTTTCAGCAATTTTATTTTTTTGGAATTTAGTCGACCGACCGAAATCGATCGAAAAATACCGACCAAAGTCGATCAGTTAGCTATACCGATCTTACGATTACCGGTCGTCACAAATCGATTTATTTTTGTCAATTCCCGACCAATGGTCGGTTTTGGCGGTCGGTTTTTCCCTTTTTTTAGTAGTGTTATTTTGTTTAGTTTTAATGCTCACACCCGTTGTAGGTGGTTTACAAAGGACAATTAATTTATCCTTAACTATACAACAAAAGAAGTTCCTAATTTGTCTGCTTGTATTGCTGCCGAAACAAATATAGGAGGAACACTAGATAAACGAGATGATTATTTTTAGTTTTAACGCTCACACATCATTAGGAATATTAGAGTAAGTTTGATTGTCAGAATTTGATAGAATAAATATTAATATTTGATGGATTTACTAAATCTATTTGTTTGAGCAATTTTAAGTCCTTGCGTGAAGGCTACGTACTAAGCCAGAGTACTATGTAGCACAGGGAACAATGTTAATTTCCAGGAGTCGTTATTCGTTTGGACAGGCATACACCCTTTGATTGAAAATCCTTCAAAATGGAAACCCTAGTTGTGATAATAAGAAGAGCAACTTGAGAGAATAGGAATAGAAATAAAAATATACGGATATAAAGGGCATAACTAGTGGGGCCATCTAGAAGTAAGAGTGGGCCGGGTCATAACATAAATTTAGGTTGGGTCCGATTATTAATTGTGTAAGAAAAATAAAATAGTGAATTCCACCTAATTAAAGGCATAAATAAAGAACGATTTGAACATATCTGTATCAAACTAATAAATAATTAGCATAGTGTGCATTGGCATATTTGACCCACATGCGAAAGAAACTTGTGTCATCATAAATTAGTAGGAATTTCAAAACTTCACGCCAATGAAAAGTCAAAGTAAGCACTTTATATTGGCACAAAATTTTGACTGTACCTTTTCTAATTTTCTGTCCTCCTAGTTCCTACCATTTCATTCTCTGTTTCAGTTAGTGTAGCGGGGAGTTTGCCTCCATATTAATGTTTGATTTTTCTTATTGTTGTCCTTTTTTCACATTTCTCTGCCCTTTTCCCAAATCCCCTCAAAAACAAACCTCAAACACCTGGCAACCTAGTATCGGACAATTAAGGGTTGACTGAACATTGGACGACTTAGTGTTTGGGTGGCCATCTCCATGAATCCATAATTAGGATAGGGGTGATTTCTAGTACGTACGGTATTTTTACACTATATATCCGAGCATCTTTACCTAATGTGGCTCTAAATATTTTTTGTGTATAAATTTTTTACAGTACAAGGTTAAATTGGCCTATAATAGTATGCAACTTTTATAGCGAGCATGATGTGATAACATGAAAAGTAGAGTAATAATCTAGCATGACATTTGCTAGGTTGATAAAATTGTTATATACTTATGTTAAAATTTTCTTAAATTAAGTTAAATATATGATCCTACCACCTACAATCGCAAACTAAACAATGGTGTTATGATTGCGAGACCTTTTTGAAAGCTTTTCTAAGTAAGACCTAAGTTCGAATTTAGGTTAAACTTTATTTGGCTCCCTTTTTTGCGCTTTTTATTTCCTTTTTGTCTCATTCGTCTCCCTTTTCCATTATCTCTGCAATTTTTATTTGTCTTTTTCTTATTTTCTATATTTTTCTTTCCTTTATTCTATTAGTTTTTCTGTGACTTCTAGCGAATACACTCAAAAATTTTAAAATCCCATAAATATAAGCATTTCTCTTGATCTCAAATTTGCGAGTTTTCTTCTTTTAAAATCGAAAGACTTGGGTCTCAATGGAAAATTCAGATTATGAAGTTTTAATTTTTCATAATTTCTTTTGTTTATTATATCATAAAAATTTGTAACTACTCTATGGTTGTTAAGTTCAATTTAAATCCCTTTAATATTAAATTGTGATGAAATTTTATAAATATTGCTTAGTAAAAACATGAAATTTATGATTTTATTTTTGGGAATTTATATTTCATCTAAATCTTGATTTACTTATGAGGGTATAATTTACCAATTGAAAATACTCTTTTTTTCTTGTTCTAATTGGTATAATTTTCTTATTGAAGATGTTATTCTACTTGCACAAATTTATTTTAAATATACAAAGAAAAAGTATTTTTCCTGTTGAAAGTGTTGATTTTACTTGTGTTGTTAATAATAAAGATATGATTTCAGTATAAAATGCTAATTACGTTTGTGTCGATATTTGAGATGTAATTTTCATATATGTAAATAATAAACGCTTATTAAGTTGACCCGAATAATCTCAAAAGAGACAGAACCGAACCGAATACACATTCCTAACAAACTCTATACTAGTCATTAAAAGGTGTATATTAATAAAAATTATGGCACCCGCCATCTTCAAATCTTAGATCCGCCTCTGCGTGCTCCTACCGCAATTGGACCTTAAAATAGAAAGTAATTGTTGTTTCTAATTTAAACTTGTTTTCTCTTTGCTATGTTATCTTGAAAGAAGAAAAAAAGGGAATATCTTTTTTACATAAAATTAGAAAGTACAACGCTCTCAACAAGCAAGAAAACCAAATCACATGTCTTTAGTTTTTAATTACTGAAAATGAGTTTTCTATTTGTTTAATTTGAGATCACTAAAAACTTACTCTCATCAAATGTCACTTGTCGACCATGCAGTGACCAAATTAACGTTAGATCCTTTTTCAATGCAAGTTCAATGTACTATATGTCATTATCGGCAAGTAGAATATTAATATTGCGAATGTATTTACGTGAATATTGTTCCTTTCTTTCTGCTAACATCCACATGCCAACTTGATCCTTGAACGTATTAATGTTTGATTTTTCTCATACTGTTGCTTTCATTGTTCTACTTTATGACATTTCTCTACCCCCTAATTCCCAAATTAAAACCAACCCTCGAACTCCTTGCAAATTTATAGTCTTTGGGTGGGGATCCCCGTAGATATATTATTAGGAAAGGATATACATTATACTGCGAGCACATAATTTTTATTTCTGCGAGTACATATTAAAGACTGGCTTTTCGCTTGAATTAAAAGATACCCGATATGATAACACATTTCACTAAAACCATTAATTTGCATGAATATATAATTGGGGCTGTAACATAGAAATGGATTCCATTTTTTTAAAACATGTTTTGCCTAATTTGTTTGAGTTCTTGAAAAAAAGGGAATATATTGACATGAATTAAGAAATAGAGGCTCTCTAAAAACAAGAATGCCAACTTTTACTGTGTACATAAGAAAAATAATTTTTCGTTTTCTCCTCAAAGCTAGCTCTTTCTTGACCTATTTTATTTTGAAAAAAATCAAAACAAGTACTCAATGAATCGGACAAGTTCCTCCTCCAACATATCAAACCTCAGCCCATCTTCAACTTTCCGGTGATCTTCCACCATATTTTCCGGTATAACTACGCTCCGGCAAAATGGGCAGTTACTGTTTTGTCCCTTGCCATGCATCAGCCATGTATCCAAGCAATTTTCATGGAACATGTGACTGCAACTTTCAATCTTCCTCCCTTTATCTCCATTCTCGAAATCACATAAACATATCGAACAATCAAGTGGATCAGTAGCAGCTAAACCCAGTAACTTCCTCTTTTTGTACACAAATTTAGAGCTTTTCTTGTCTATCATTTCCTTGTGCTTGGTTTTTTCGAGCCTCCGTATATATGAACTAAATAGAACAATAAAAACCAGCAGTAGACGTCTCAAAACTTGAGGAAGCCAAAAAAGAAGAAAGAGTTGATCAGCTCGTGAAAATGAGAGAGAAATCTAGTGAGAGCCGGCATTCTTTTTTTTGTGTAGCATCTGCTGGAAAATAACAGAAAGAAGTACTATGTTTACCGGAAAAATCGGATAACGTTAGATTTTATGTGTGGTTCTAAAGATATGCGATACAATTCGATATAAATCGTATAGAGAAACAGAGATACGTATATTCCTGGCTATGAGAATGCAAATAGTGGGCAATAAGAATAAATGAGAAAAAGTAAAGCAAACACAAATGGATATCTTTCAATCTGAGAAGTGATTTGTTTTTTTTTTGTCTCTCCCATTAGCTTACAAGGATTCCCCCTTTTATAGAAGATGATTACTACAAAGAACAATAAAATAAAACATATAGTGGAAGGCCCATGATGACTTGTCTCTTCCTTGATTCCCGCCAAGATTCTCTCTCTTGGTGCGGTCGCAACGGCTCTTATCTGTGAGCTCGATAGTGGCTCGAATTCGTTACTGAGTTGGGCCTTTCGGTCTTGGCTCGAGTCTGACTTTCGAGATGGGCGTCGCGCATCTCCGACCTCGAAGTAGTGCCTTGTGGATCGATTCGGCAATGGGCTCAATAGGGTTATCGAGCCGACTCCTCGATCGACCTTCGGGCTCGAGGCTCGTTAGTACCAACTTCGGAGCTCACTCCCAAAAATCTAATTCCGACTTTTTAACACTCGAACTCGATCGAACGTAGAAAGACCGAAATCTATTTCGACCGTATACATACTAGTTATAGTAAGTGTAGTACCAATTGGTTGTCAACTTGTCATGATGATGATAAGTATTGTAGTACTAGAATGGTATACAACAATAATAACATATGCCCGGTATATTCTCACATGTGAGTCGGGAGGGTAGTGTATACGCAGTACTTACCCCTACCTTATGCAGGTAGAGATATTGTTTCAAGAGAGTACCAAAATAGTATAGATATTTTAATTTGGAGGTGGCGGCTCGCTGCTTTATAAGGCCTTGTTTGTTTTTATTAAGATTCTGAATCTAAATGCACATCTGAATATTAATATTTTATATTAAGTTTAAAACGTGTGAATCTGAATATTAATTTAAGATATTATATTACGATCTGAATACTGAATAATTGAGACTGTTTGTTTTCTATACATCAGAATGTTTAGAACTTGTCTTTATTTAAAAATTAATAAGTATTAATTCAAATCAAATAGTTCTAATTAATCTAATATTTTATTTAATAAATATTTTCAAAAATTATATTGTGGTTGGTGGTGATAGTGACTAACAATGGTGGTTATGGGTGCCGACATGGTAATGGCTGGTTGTGGAGTTGGTTGATAGTGGTGATTATGTGTAGTAGATGGTGGATGACAGTAATAGTTTATGGTGGTGACTGATAACGGTGATGGGTGATATATAATGATGATTGATAGTTGTGGATTGGTGATTGTTGTGGTAATGGTGGTTGATGGTGATGGTTGTAAATGATGGCTAGCGGCAGTGACAACTGTCATTCGTGATTGGCAGCGGTGGTGGTTGTGGCTGAAGATGGTGGTACTTGGTAGTCTATAATAGTGGGGGAAATCGATAGTAGTGGTGATGATGATTAGTGGTGAAAGTGTAGGAGTAATAGTAAAATATCATTTTTACATAAATTCTTGAATGTATAACATCTTAACAATATTAAGACTATGTTGTAGATCTTAATCATGAAAATCTATTCAGACCCATTAAGTGATTGTAAAATTGAAAAAACAAACAGATTTAATGGCTAAGATTTGAATGATTAAGATTCAGATCTAGAAAATATAAACGAACTAAATGTTTGAGATCTGATGAATTAAGATTCATACCTCCATTAAGTGAAAACAAAGGCCTAAATATGCTCGACTTTAATTGACTTGCTGCAGTAATATTTGGGAACTAGTCTATTTTGGAATAGAAGGTCATATATAGTGTGTACCATAAAATTAACTGAAATTAGAAGAAATACTTTACATGATATTGGAGGGTCAATATTGTTGCGGCACGTAACCCGTTCTCAATATTAACTTATTAACATGAACAATTCAACACAACTAAATTTGGTAATCTCAGCACAAAAGGAAATAAAGCGTATAGAACATCAAGAAACTATCAGTAAAAATAGAATATAACCAGTGACTCGTATTCGCAAATCTCGACAAATTATCAATACAAGAATAGCTGAAAGACTCCCACAATCGGACAAAATATAGTAAAGTAAATACGATAAATACAAGTAAAGACACGAATCAATGAAGATATACAATTAATACATGTAGGAACATATAGCATGTAAGTAGGTATTGATTGAAGAATGAATAAACTAAAACAGGTAGCAACCAATTGACAGATAACA
The DNA here is from genome assembly GCA_000715115.1 of Nicotiana otophora. NCBI lineage: Eukaryota > Viridiplantae > Streptophyta > Magnoliopsida > Solanales > Solanaceae > Nicotiana > Nicotiana otophora. Next base: position 109,223 of record AWOL01S0004674.1, on the reverse strand, counting down.
AGTAAGGCATGGATAACAAGTAAAGACATGTAGCAAATCAAAGCATATAACGAAGTATAATATAGAATAAATAAGGATACAAAGATAAATAGTACAACCCGCATGCTTTATCCCATGAAAATGTATATACACTTGTCACTTCGCATATACGGCGTTCCCACACATAATTTACATAACAAATAAACCAATAAGTCTGAATTCTCTCAAGTCAAAATTAAATGCGGTCTTACATCTTTCCGCAATCAAATCAATAATCAACTACGATTTTTTTTTTGTACAAGCCTCCAAACCAATCGAATCTAGTCAAATATTATTCAAACAATCCAAAATAAGCGTTAGCAACTACCCACAAATAAAAAAGATTCTATCTTTAGCTAAATTGAAAAGGTCAACAAAAGTCAACCCCGAGCCCGCTTAGTCAAAACTCTAGATTCTGACCAAAATTCAATTGCCCATACATCCCTCAGCCACGTTATGTAATTTGTTTCGAAATCCGACCTCAATTTGAGGTCTAAATCTCAATTTTATAAAATCCCTAAATTTTACCCAAAACCCCTAATTTCTACCATAAAATTCCTAGATTTGATGTTAAAAACTCATGAAAAGTAATTGGAATTGTTTGAAAACTAGTTAAATATGCTTACCAATGAATTTGGAAGGAAAACGTTTTTCAAAAATCGCCTCTAGAGAGCTTAGGGTTGAAAAATGATGTAAAATGAGTTAAGTCCCGACTTTCCGATCTTTTACCCAACTGCAGGTATTTGTTCACAATTGTGAATACCGTATTTACGAAACACTGATTGCAAAAGCGAACAGTGCAACAGGCCCCAAGAGGTCGCAATTGTAATAAAAGCATCGCATTTGCAACTGCCCCTCGTGCGCAAATGCGATCAAAGCTGACAAGCCTTCCCAAGTGTCGCAAATGCGACACGTATTTCGCATTTGCGGAGCTCCCCCAGTCCGTATTTGCAATCAAAACTTCACATTTGTGAAGTGCGCAATCCCCAGCCCCCTTCACAGATACTAGCAGTCACTCGCAAAAGCGAGGCTCACAGTAGTATCTCGCATTTGCGAGATCTGAAGGTTGGCACTAGCAACAACTATGTATCAGTTGTTCCAAATTCTTCCGTAACACATTCGAAACTTACCCGATCCCTTCCAGCTCCAATCCGTACATGCACACAAGTGTAATAACATACTACAACTTGCTATATACCTCAAATCATCAAAATAATATCAAATAAGAAGAATCGATCCTCAAAACTCAAGAATTTCAAATTAAAACTCAATTTTCACAATCTTTCACATAATGCGCCGAAATCTGCGCGGGTCACCCCAGACCCAACCAAACGTGCGTACAAGTCCAAAAATATCATACAAACCTACAAGAATCGTCAAAACACCGATACGAGGTCGTTTACCAAAATGTTGACCGTGGTCAACCCAATCCTTATTTTAAGTCAAAATCACTTTTTCTTCAAAATTTTATGTAAAAATATTCTGAAAAGCGACATGAATCACACACGCAAATCAAGAAACATCAAATGAAGCTATGAGAGATCTCGAAACACAAAAATTAAAGCTAGTATTCAAAAACACCTATCAGGTCGTCACACTTTTGTGGATGGCCACTAAAAATTCTAACGACCAAAATTGAATAACGCATAAATAATTTGGGGGTAATAAAAACTTACCGCTAAAGATGCCGCTAAAGACTTTTTTTGTTGTCGTAACAATTAGTTCCAAAGGTCAAGTTTTTTCTAGTATGCAATAACAACAACAACAACAACAACCCAGTATAATCCCACTAGTGGGGTCTGGGGAGGGTAGTGTGTACGCAAACCTTACCCCTACCCTGGGATAGAGAGGCTGTTTCCAATAGACCCCCGGCATCATTCCCTCCAAGAACTACCCACCTTTTCTAGCATGCATGACTCAAATTCAATGTTTTTGACGTTTTTGTTGTTTTCTATGTGCAACTAGTCGACAAGGTGGGTTGCTCTGATGGTAAGCACCCTCCACTTCCAACCAAGAGGTTGTGAGTTCGAGTCACCCCAAGAGCAAGGTGGGGAGTTCTTGGAGGGAAGGATGCCGAGGGTCATTTGGAAACAGCCTCTCTACCTCATGGTAGGGGTAAGGTCTGCGTACACACTACCCTCCCCAGACCCCACTAGTGGGATTACACTGGGTTGTTATTGTTGTTGTATGTGCAACTAGTCCCTCTTGTTTCCCACTGCCAGGGTCTAGACTAGGCCCAACGCTCGTCAATTTGGCTATTTGACTCTTCCAAAATGTGGCTGGTCTTTTACGCTTTTCTTTTTCTACTATGAGATATCGAATTTTTTTGTAAATATTACTAATTGAGTTGTATATATTGATAGTGTAAAAATTAATTATCTATATAATTTAACTTATAATAGTAGTATTAAGTGTCTCGTTTTTCAGATTTTTAATTTCACTTATTATGAAAATTAAAAAGTTCTGCTAAATTTTTGTCATGAAAATAACTTTGCTTAGAGCATGTTTGGCTAAGCGTCTAAGAATTGCCTACTTTGAGAATTACTTTTATCAAAATAGCTTTTGCAAAAAGGACTTTTGGATAGAAATAATTTATGTTTGACTAGTTCATTTGAAAAGTACTTCTTTTAGTATTTGATAACAGATTGTGTCTGACTAATCTTTTCAAAAAGTACTTTTGAGTGTTAAATTATTAAAAAAAAAATACTTATAAGACTCATTTTACAACTAGTACTATTTAGATGGAGAAATAATTTTAAATAACTTTACTTTAAATAAGTATAAATAGGATAGAGTTAAAAAAATCACAATTACGCATTAATGAACAAAAATGTTGCTTTTTACATGTCATTAGTTTTTACTTAAATGATTTCTCTATTTCTTTTGTTTGGGGCCTATATATAAAATCTTCCGGACTGTCGGTTGTCGATCATGCAGTGTCCAGATTAACGTTGTATCCTCTCCCAAATGCACTTTCAATGTCTATGTACTCTATGTCATTATTATCGGCATGTAGAATGTGAATATAATAACGTAATTTGAATATCGGCATGTGAATATAGTAACGTGAAATGATTGATCTTTCTCAAAGTCCGGACTAAATCTAAGTAGGTTTTGAATTCTAAGTATGTTTAAGTTATTAATTAGGTCATTTTAAATTAATAATTTGCAAAATTCAATAAATTTCTTAAAAAAAGTTAAAATTAAACTAAAACTACTAAATTCGATCGGATCCAAATCTATAGTCCAACTTGACATTAAAAAATTTTAAAGAAGGGAACCCACTTGAGATATATATTATTGGGGACTATAATCCCTGTTCCTTTTCTTTTTTTTTTCCCGTCTAAAACATTGTTAAACAAGTAGTCAAGAAATCAAAAAAATTGTGACTAAGAACACCTGTGAGTAGAACATCCATTACTCAAGCCAGAAAGCAATAGAAGAGCAAGTTCTTCCTCAAAGCGATTAAACCTCAGTCCTCCATCTTCAACTTCCTGGATCTCTTCAACCATATAGTTCGATATAATCACACTCCGGCAAACTGGGCAATTACTGTTTTGTCCCTTGCCGTGCATCAGCCATTTATTCAAACAATTTTCATGGAACATATGACTGCAACTTTTAATCTTCCTTCCTTTATCTCCGTGCTCGAATTCCAGTAAGCAAATCGCACAATCAAGTGGCTCTTTTGCTCTTCTATTATACACAAATTTAGAGCATTTCTTGTCTATCATTTCCTTGTGCTTGTTTTTTTCGAGCCAACGTACATATGAACTAAATAAAATAATAAACACCAGCAGTAGACATCTCAAAATTTTAGGAAGCCATGAAGAGAAGAAAATGTTTATCAGCTCGTGAAAATGATGGAAAAGTTTAGCGAGAGTCGGCATAATATTTTTGGAATTTGTCTAAAAGAATAACAGAAAAAGGAGCTACGACTATATGGTAAGAAGTATCGAGGTTGTCAATATATATACTACAACTTGAATGGCAAAAGCATATACTCTTATGTTTTAATTTATGTGAACCTATTTGACTGGGCACGAAGTTTAAGAAAAGAGAGAAGATTTTTGAACGTGTGGGGTAAAATGAGACACATATATTTTGTGTGGCTATAAATCATTCCATAAAGATAAATTGTTTCCAAATAAGGAAAGTGGTCATTCTTTTTTATATGGACTAAAAAAAAATAGATTCACATAAATTGAAATCGATATAGTATTTAATTGACTAGCTGTAAAAATATTTGGGATGACTTTGACGACCAAGTAAACTATAAATATATTTTTGTGGAATACAGGATATAAGATGAATTGAAAGTAGAATAACAATTAATTTTGTGTTCACATGCACTTTATATGATTACTATTTTCTTATTAGTTATTCCAAAAAAAAAAAAATTATTTAAAAATAATTTAATTAAATTTAAACCTTTTATTTTACCACACAAATAGAGGCGGATCCAAAATTTAAGTGCGACGGGGGTACTATTATATGCTAATTACTAGCGAAAAAATTTGGCATGCAACTAGATGCTAATTACTAGCGAAAAAATTTGGCATGCAACTAGATGCTAATTACTAGCGATAAAATTTGGCGTGCAACTAGATGCTAATTACTAGCGATAAAATTCGGCGAGCAACTAGATGCTAATTACTAGCGATAAAATTTGGTGTGCAACTTTTTAAAATATTACTGATTACTATCAATAACTTATCATCTAAGTATTAAAAAAGATTCTAAAGAAAGAAAAAGCACCGAACATAGAGAGAAATATTTATTCGCATGATGGGTGCTACAAGAAGGGAAGATGTTTGATTTAAGCCTATTTTAAACTTCACAATTTCTAGTTTGTTCTCAAATTAAAAAGGAGTCTGTGATCAAAAGGGTGTGTTAGTAATCAAAGAATTGAAGAAGAGTTTCAATCTCTCAGTTGCCATGTGGAGTAAGAGTTGGCGATGCCCACTACTTTATCAAAGTGATAGTTGAAGAAGCTTGTGACATAGAAGATTTATATATTTTTATTATTTGTGGAGCAATAAGTTACAATTTGAGGTTTTTGATCTGAAGGGTGAGATTTAAAAAAAGGATAAAATTAATTAAGTTAACCATCATGTACTAGTACTAAACTAAAATTGAATTTAGAAAAAAAAAAACAAAAAAAAACGGGTTGCTATTAAATTTAAATTATGTTGAATTCAAATAACTAAAATAGAAAGAAGGAGAAAAAGCTAAACATGGGTTTCAAAGTCAAATCAACCACTTAAGGGAAGAAACTTAAGTGCTCCACTCAACCACTGCTCGAGTCAAGTTTTTGTATTAGAGGCACAAGTAAATTATTTAAAGGTCTCGTCTCTATATATA
>AWOL01S0004674.1:77873-103639 GCA_000715115.1 Nicotiana otophora | reverse complement strand
ATTTAAAGGTCTCGTCTATATATATATATATATATATATATATATATATATATGGTTTCTATTATGATTAACGGGTCCCGTGACCCTTTAAACAGCAAGGTAGGTCCGTCTTTGCACACAAATATTGTAAAACGTTTAAGATCATAAGTTTGAAATTTTTATTTTTCTTAAAATGTAATTTCGTATCTTATGAAACTAGGTCAAGAATATTATAGCATATACATCAAGAAGAGAAGATGTAGGCGTAATTTTGACGCGTTAAATTTTTCAGAAGCTTCTTTGTATGATGTTGATTTTTTACTGGACTTATTCGAGGTGGATTCCTTTTAACCCATTTGTCAATAACCTAGTCAAAAGTAATGCAACCAGGTCTTGGAATTCAAAATAAAACTAAAGTTAGTCCCAATTTAAAATCCAAGTTTTTGTTACCTCGTGACGTAGTACATTGATTTTAAGCAGTTAAGCACATGTCATGCAGTCCTTTTTTCTTCTACCAGCATCTTGGCTCGACTTCTTCAGAATTAGGTATGTAAATTAATCTTTTATTCAAAAAAATTAATAAGCTAAATCCTCCAACTCCAAAGACCCATTTTGGGACAAATTATTATATATCTAAAATCACGGTCTTCACAAACCGAAGAAGTTTTCTTAGCAAATTTACTCTTATTAATTAGTATATCCGGAGAGAGTTTCCAAAGGAGATACTCAATATACCTAAAAATTAAGTTCTTTTTCTCTTCTTTTTGTGATACCTTCGGTCTGTAGGTTAAAAGTTACGCAGTGATTCTTCCTTTCTTAAAAAGTTTTGTTTAATAAACACTGTGGTATGATGTGTATTAGTGAAAAAAAGACTCACCACGTGGGTCTATTAAATGGCGATACGTGTCAGTAAAGTTTGGAGAAAAGTGAAGAATGACATGTATAGATGATATGTGAAACATCCTCGGTACCGAACATAATCGTACCGTGCATGTTAGTCTCGGAACTGGTCATCATGGAATAGCCTCAGATCAGGTGCCGGAGAATAGCTCATAATTATAAATGAGGAAAGAATTAATTAATCCTGAATTACATGAGATTTACCGTCATTACGCCATCGGTTACAAATCAATTACGTAACGTACAATAAATGAAATAAATGGTTATAACGGGCAGAACAAGGCAATCAATTACGAAATTGACTAAACAGACACGAGATTGACTCAACAGGCATGGGATTGACTCATAAGTTACGGAATTAACTCATCAGTTACGCAATTCTAGCATTTACACATATGTTACAAGTCTTCCAAAAGTAACAGATGGATTGAGTAAATATTCATAATGGACCCATAGTTCAAGGAGAATGGTTACTTAGATTTAGCCCTATAAATAGGCACATTTTACCCTATTGTAATCATCTAAGTTTCTTCTCCACAATTCTATATATTGTAATTCTAGCATCTTGCTCCCAAGTTAGCCATAGTTCAGCCCTTCAAGCTCTGTTCGACTCATCATTCTATCAAGGATCATTCAATAAGAATTATTTCTTCTCTGCTTTATTTTTATTATATTATCTGTCATTGAATTTATTTCACTTTTCTATCACATTGTATTAACGAAAATTTATATTTTTCGAATCGAATCGTTCGCTTATGGCCCATCATATAAAATTTATTACTTTAACTTTGAAAATCATTTTTGGGTTAAACATGATGAAGTAATCTTTCTGGCCTTTTATAAAACTCGCCGTCTCATTCTTGAAGGATATAGAGTTTATTATATATAATCAATTACCAGCACTAGAGTTTTCAGTAAAATATTCCATAAGAGTTTGAACGATTTATTTTCAATTATACAAATAATGAATGATATTAGGAATTAAATAAAGTGAGAGGGTTGTTCAAGGTAAGTATTCTCCGCCTCTAATCTTGAAGTTTTTAGTTTGAGTCAACAAGAGAGCAAAGTTTGAGAGCTCCGAAGAGTAATAGAAAAATTATGAATTAAATTTGTCGGTAGAATATTACTTGTCATAACTTACCTTATATACTTTCAATTCTCTTTTATCCAGAAATTCTAAATCATGTGTGCTTAACAATTTTTAATCTAAATTTTATTACAGAAATTGGGTGCTCGATTAATATACCTGTATGAATTACTAGTTTTTGGTTATAAAATAATAATGTGTGGTTTCAAAAATAATGAATATTTGAACACCCATGGCCCATAACATGGGTATTAGTATGTAGGGGCGAATGTACATGGGAGGAGTGGGTTTACGTAAACTCATCCTACTCTCCCTAAATCATGTATAGCATCAGTGAATTTTAGCTCAAATACATATATAAAGATGGGTGAACCCAAGTTCAAGTGAGCACTTTAGTGCACTAGTAAGAGGTGCATCTTGTACCTTTTAATCAGAGGTTCGATCCTTATACTTTGTAACAACTCGGCCGATCGTTTTGAGTGTATTAGCCCTGTTCCCCTATTTATTGTCCTCTCTGTGTTATTCTGTGGTTATTTGACTTGCCAGGATGTTTGGTTTTGGTTTCGGAGTGAAATGGGACACATAGTCCCTAAATTAGAAGTTTAAGTCGTAGGAGTTGACCGTAATTTTACTTGTCTGAAGACGACTCCGAAATGGAGTTTCGATGATTTCAATAGCTCTGTATGGTGAGTTTGGTCTTAGGATCGTGTCTAGATGTTGATTTGGAGGTCCATAGATCATTTCGGCGTAAATTGGCGAAAGTTGGAAGGATGGAAGATTTTGGAAAGTTTGACGGGGAGTAGACTTTTTTAATATCGGGGTCGGACTTCAATTTCAGAAATTAAAATAGGTCTGTAATATCATTTAGGACTTGTGTGCAAAATTTGAGGTCAATCGGACGTGATTTGATAGGTTTCGGGGTCGGATGTGGACGTTAGAAGTTCAAAGTTAATTAGGCTTGAATCGATGCACAATTCATAGTTTTAGCATTGTTTGATGTGATTTGAAGGCTCGACTAAGTTTGTATGATGTTTTAGGACTTGCTAGTATAATTCGTTGAGGTCTCGGGGGCCTCGGGTGTGATTCGGATCAAATTCGGTGCATTTCGGAACTTGGGAGATTGCAGATTTTGCTGGTGTTGGTGTTGTTGTACGTGATCGCGAGAGTGGGGCCGTGTTCGTGAGGTGTTAATGGTGGCAACTGGGATTTTGTTCTATGCATTCGCGAGACTCGGTTAGCGATCGCATAAGTTGGTGTAACAGTGAATCGCGAACGCGTGGGTACGATCGCATTTGTGTAGAGGAAAGAGAAGGCCGGGGATTCATGCGCTATTGTTCATTGCGATCACGTGAAGTCATTCGTGATCGTGTAGGCATGAGGGATCAGTGCACCGTGTTCACGAGTGGACCCTCGCGTTCTCGTAAGCGGAAAATTGGGCAAATGGCATTTTGTGCTTCGCGAACGCGAAGTAATTTCCGCTTTCGCGGAGAAGGAATATCTGGGCAGCATATTTAAGTTTCAAAATCGAGGGTTTATGTCATTTTTCACCATTTGGACTTGAGAGTTTGGATTGAGGCGATATTTTGAAGGATTTTCCGAGGGATTGTTGGGATAAGAGTTTTAACTCATTTTTGATTAAATTTCCTTAATCTATCATTGATTTTATCATTTAATTAGGGATTTGGGTTGAAAATTGAGAAATTTTAGAGGAAACTTCTTAGGTCGAATTTCGGGGATTTGAGCGAAATTTTGGTATTGAATTTGTGTAATTTTTGTATGGTTGGACTCGATATCGAATGGGTGTTCGATTTTTATAAGTTTGGTCGGGTTCCGAGACGCGGGCCCGGGTTGACGTTTTGGAGTGATTTTTCAATTTTTAGCTAAGATCATTATTTCATTATTTAAATTAGTTTCATATAGTTATATTTATAGTATGAAATTATTTTGACTAGATTCGAGCCGTTTGAAATTAGAAAATCGAGGGAAAGGCCTTCTAATTGATTGATTGATTGAGCGTGGTTTGAGGTAAGTGTCACGACCCAAAATCCATCTAGTCGTGATGGCACCTAACCCAACCCGCTAGGTAAGCCAATTATCAACAATCCAAATCAAATGAGATTTACTATGAGAGATAATTATAACATAACTAAACTTCTATATAAAGAATTTCCAAGAACTGGTAGTACAAATTATGAGCTTCTAAGATTTAGAGTTTACAAAGCTGGAATGAAATAAATACATCATCTGTTTGAAATATACATGAACAAATTAATAATTCTAAAGTTACCAAGAATAAGAGGCAGCTATGAGTGGAACGCATGTATATCTTCAATGCCAGCTCCCACCATACATAGCAACATCAGCATTCAAATCTGCACGCAAGGTGCAGAAGTGTAGTATGAGTACAACCGACCACATGTACTCAATAAGTAACAATCCTAACCTTAGGTTGAAAGTAGTGACGAGATGGGACAAGAGTCAGAGTCCAACTGCAATAACCAACATCAGTTCATAACAAAATAATAAAGATGGTACAAGAAATAGCTCAGCTCGTTCACAGTTACGGAAAATAGGCATGCTTTTCAAGTATAATAGTAAATCTCAAATCTTTCACCGAAAACACCAAAAATATGAGTAAGATTTAAAACTCTGATTTTTTCCAAAAATATTTAACAACAGATAAGAACTCTCATTATCAGATGGCATGAGAAAAGTACATCTCTATGCCTACATGTCAATGTGCATGTGAATGTCATAAATGTCACAAAATAGTGTAACATGAGGGAATGCATCCCTATGCATGTGTGCCAAGTATACATATCAATGTAATGCACCACAGTGATGAAATCATATACCCACATTCTCAGAGTACTCAATCTCACTGTCTCACACTCCCACTCATCATACTCAATCACTCAACACACTCGGTCACTCAGCATATTACAGTACCGGCTGCGGCACGCAGTCCGATCCCATCATGAATCAATAGAACCTGTTTCAGCGTGCATCTCGATCCACATATAGCCCTAAGGCCTGTTACGACGCGCAACCCGATCCACATATAGCCATAAGGCTTGCTGCGGTGTGTAACCCGATCCACACACACACACACACACACACACACACACATATATATATATATATATATATATAAAATACTTGTTGCGACGTGCAACCCGATCCCATCAATATCACTCACAATCCGACCCTCAGGCCCCAACTCAGTCATCAGTCTCCCAGGCTCATGAATCTCATGCCAATCACCCAAAATAATGATAACAATATGATGTGACAATGAATGATAACAGAGACACAGATATGATATGTTAATGAATGAACATGACTGAGTATGTAGATACAATTTAAGCAGATAACTCAACAATAGAGATAACCTTAGTAGGTACCAACAGAATAAGCATATAACCTAAACATGATTTCTAATATGATTCATAGCTCAATTTCTCTAACACGTGAAAATTTCATGGAGAGAAACAAGATTAAGTAACTACACAGTATCACAGAATCAACCGAGTCATAATTCACGAGGTGCACGCCCACACGCCTGTCACCTAGCATGTGTGTTACCTTAACGCTAAGCACATAACATGTATATTCAGGGGTTCATTCCCTCAGCACCAAGTTTAGAAGTGTTACTTACCTCGAACAAGCCAAATCTAATACCGTGCAAGCCAAGCAATGCTCTAAAAGTGTCATCCCTCGTGTACCGACCTCTGAACGGCTAGAAACTAGACAAAAGAAACTCAAATACATCAACCAAAGGAAACAAACTCAATCGATAAAGGTTGAATCTTCAATCAAAAGCCCACAATCAACCCAAAAGTCCAACCTGGGTCTGCGCCTCAGAACTCGACGAAACTTATAAAATCCAATGACTCATTCGACTACGAGTCCAACCATACTAGTTTCACCTAAATCTGACTCTGAATCTATGCTCAAAACTCAAAAACTCACTCTATAAAACGTTAGGCTAAAACCCACAATATCTCTTTAAAATTAATAATTCAATTACCAAAATCAAAGATAGAATCACGAAATATAATCAAAACCGAGTATAAAACACTTACCCCAATCCTTGTGGTTAAATTCCTCTCCAAAGTCACCTTAAACCGAGCTCCAAGTCTCAAAATGAGAATAAAACAACCAACCCTCGAAAATATAGATTCTGCCCAGCGATTTTCGCTTTTGCGAACAAAGGGCCGCTTCTGTGGCGTCGCTTTTGCGAACAAAGGGCCGCTTCTGTGGCGTCGCTTTTGCGACCAAACTTGCGCTTCTACAGACAATCACTAGAATTCGCATGTCGCACCTACGGAACAAATTCCGCTTCTGTGCACACACAGGTGCGACCACTGCTTTTGCTGTTGCGACGAATCACGCTTCTGACCTATCCCTCCACTTCTGCGATGTCGGAGGTGCGAAACAAATCCCAATTCTGCGGACTTCACGCCCAGCTTCCCTTTTCGCTTCTGCGAAAGAAAAGCCCGCATCTGCAAAGTCGCTTCTGCTACCAATTGACCGCAGATGTGGCCACACCAGAACCAATAGCCTTAGCTAATTGCAACTTGCGATGAAATGGTTTGAGACTCACCCGAGCCCCTCGGGACCTCGTCTGAATATACCAACAAGTTCTATGACATAACAAGGACCTAATCGAGGCCGCAAATCATGTATAACAACATCAAAACGATGAATCGCAGCTCAATTCAAAAGTAATGAACTTAAAACTCTACATTTTCAAAACTTGCTCTGAAACATATCCAATCAACTCGGAATGAACTCAAATTTTGCACACAAGTCCCAAATGACATAACAAAGCTATTCCAATTTCCGGAACCACAATCTGAATCTGATATCCATAAAGTCAACTCTTTATCAAACTTATGAACTTTCCAATCCTTCAAATTTCCAATTTTCGCCAATTAGCGTCGAATACTTATAGAATTATCCAAATGCAAATACGAGCATACGCATGAGTCCAAAATCGTCATACGTACCTAACGGAACCATCAAAACTCTTCTCTAGGGTCAAATTCACAAAAGTCAAACTTAATCAACTCTTCCACTTAAAGCTTAAAACATGAAATTCATTCTTCCAAATCGATTGTGAATAACCTGAAAACCAAAACCGACGATTCACCCAAGTTGTAATACATCATACGGAGATACTCATGCCCTCAAACTACCGAGCGGAGTGCAAATGCTCGAAACGACCAGTCAGGTCATTACAGTAAGTGACTTGTCTAACCTTATGGGGGGATTCCCCTTAGGATTTGGTATTTGGGTGATAATTTGTTATATGTGAAGGTCGTATACGTAAGGTGATGAGTGCATACACATGATAAATGTTGGAATTCTGATTTTGCTACGTAGTTTCCTTTTCATGCCTTAATTGAGTTACTTTAGCACGTTATAGTCATCATGTTTAGCCTAATATTACATGTCTACTTGTCTTATCTCCTATTTGCAACTTGTATCACATGTTTAGTTGAATTACTTATTTTTTCTTGATTTTCGTGTTCATAACTTAACTATGGGAATTCTTTACTTGAAATTGCTATCTTTGGAATATCATTTGTTCAATTGTTGTGTTTTGGCTTTCATGTTATTGTTGAGGTGATTATTTGGTTGTTTACACAAGGTTTCTGTCGCGCGATTGTTATTGTTGCATGAGGTTTCTGCCGCGCCATTGTGATTATCGATACGCATGCGGTGGTATAAGGTCTGGGTATTGAAATACATGTGGTGAGATAAGTTGGGCTTGATACGCGTGGCTAGTAGAGAACTACTAGAAGCCATGCAGTGTGATAAGGTGGATTAAACGCGGGATGCTATTTCGGAAAAATGATTTTCAAAAACCAATATAAAGGCTCCCACAGTGATATAAGGAAAGACTGTAATTTGTTTTTACGATTTGGGACTGCGAGGCGGCAACTTAGGAGTGCCCTTGTTGATATTCTTTATTTGCTGTATTTTTTGGTTCTTGTCTTCCTTAACATGTAAAAATTCTTATTTTCCTTTTGTGATGTATTAGCTTTCCTTGATTCCGTGTTGTTATTTTCCGTAAATTCTTTATTGTTCACTTTCCTGTTATTTTCATTATATAATATTATTTATGTCTTGATTCTTATTTTCTCCAGTAGGGCCTTGACCCGACCTCGTCACTACTCTACCGAGGTTAGGTTTGGCACTTACTGGTACCGTTGTGGTGTACTCATATTATGCTTATGCACATATTTTTGTGCAGATTCGGGTTCATCTTATCAGCCTCGATATTAGTGTGGTTTGTTGCTGTTTAGAGACTTCAAGGTACACATGCCAATGTCCATAGGCCTCAGAGTCCCCTTATACCCTGTTTTTCCTTATTTCCTTATGTTTTTTATAGACAGTGATGTATAGGACTGTTCAATATTGTATCTAGAGCTTGTGACTTATATCTCACCGGGTTTTGGGAAATTGTACGTATTGAGATTATAGTCTATTGATGAATTGTTGAAGTTTTGAAATTTTAAGTTTTTATTTGATGTTTCCGTATATTGTTAGGCTTACCTAGTCTTAGAGACTTTATGTCATCACGACATCCTACAAAGGGTGAATTGGGGTCATGGCATACTCTTTCAATAATGACCCGACCGGTCGTTTTGAGCTCTAGTACGTCGTTCAGCGATTTAGAGGCCTTAAGCAGCTTCATGTAAGGTATTATGACTTATATGTGTGGTCAGAATAGAACTTCGGGAAGTTCAGAGTTGAATTGGAAGGAAAATTCCAATTTCAGAAGCCTTAAGTTAGAAAAATTGACTAAGTTTTGACTTTTGAGTAAACGACCTCGAAATCGGGATCTGAAAGTTCTAATAAGTTTGTATGATAATTTCGGACTTGGGAGTATATTCGGGTTGAGTATCTGGTGGTTCGGAAGCATATCACGACCTGAAATTCACTATGGGTCATGATGGCGCCTAACACCGCCATCAGGCAAGCCAACATTGATTTATAAATTTATTTACTCATTTTAGTATTTTTGAAATCGTAATTTTTCCTTAATTTAACAGTATATCACAGAGTTTACAAAATGAATAAAAATATTAACAGGAATCGCAATAATGATTAACCCGAATAAAACTCTCAAAATCCGGTGTCACAGGTGCATGAGCATCAACTAGGAAATATGATAAAATACAACTTGTCTGGAATACAAATTAGACAGGAGAATGTAAATAACTTTGATGGAGACTCTGTATGTTGCGGATTCGTAACATGGAATGCAGCTCACCGTAAGTCCCCGCAATAATCGCGCCTCTGTGCCCAAAAGACCACTACACATATATGTACCTGCACAAATGTGCAGCAAGTGTAGTATGACTACGTAAATCAACGCGTACCCAGTAAGTATCAAGTCTAACCTCGAAGAAGTAGTGACGAGGAGTCGACATCGACACTTACTAAATGTCCAATAAAGCATCATAATAAAAGCGTGAGCAAATATGAAGCATATGGAAATAATGGGGTAAATGAGTAAGTTACCTAGTCTTCCAAATATTTCTTTTAAGGCATAAATTTCTAAATCTTGTAGTCTATCAAAATAGCTCAGAAAATGTCAAGTACAATTATGAAATAAATACGAAATACCAAATACAATGTCGGGCATCAATGGGAGGATTTGCTCGCCAATATTCGGGCTACTGACGATATAACGCACGATTCTGCCGAGGTTGTTCGGCCCGATCGGGAATAATGTGTACACTGGCGAGGGTCGAGCGACACGAACCATAGATGCATCTATATTGTCGAGATGTTAGGCCTGCTCCACAAGAAAGGAGGACACTTTATGAACCTCCGGAATGAGAAGCTATCACAAGGCTAACACGTAAGGAGGTACAATTTCTATCAAAGGTCGAGTAATTCGCACAAAAATTCAAGTACGTGAAATTTCGGTCTTTTACTATTTCCTCTAACAATTTCCAATATGATTCAAATACTTTAATTACCAAAGGATGCAAACATTACAAATAATTCATGATTTGAGTCCTAAACTACCCGGACATAAGCATAATTAGTAGCTACGCACGGACTCTCGTCACCTCGTGCGTACGTAGCCCCCATAATTAACCGCAGATATTAATTTTAATCACCTATGGGGTAAATTCCCTCTTAGAAGGTTAAACAAGAGACTTACCTCGTTCCGAAGTTCCATAGCCGGCTCCAATGCCACTCTAACACCTCAAACCGATGCATGTCGATCCAAAGATATGCAAGCAATGTGCAAATAAATCAATATTTGTTCTAATACCCATAATTAATCAATTTAAACAATTTCCAACTCCGCTCGAAAAGTCGATAAAAATTCACCCTCGGGCCCACGTGCCCGGATTCCAAAAGACTATTTCGGAGATAAACTTTACCCATAACACTACGAACTCAAATATATCATTTATTCCAAATTTTATGTCCAATTTCGTGGTCAAAAGTCAAAAGTACTGATTTCTAGGTTTTTCTTCAATATCCCAAATTCCTACCAATTTCCATGTTTGATTCCATATATAAACCAAGTATTTAAATTGTAATAGGTGAGAATCACTTACCTTGCATTAGATGGTGAAAATACTCTCTTGCAGAGCTCCAAATATAGCCCAAGCCGTGTGGAAAATAGGTGAAATGAACCCAAACCCCGTTTTAAAACCAGTCTGCCCAAGACTGCTCCCCTTTGCGTTCGCGGAAAGGCCATCACGTTCCCGAAGGCCAACATCGAAATCGCGAATCGCACCTCAATTCAAGCCTAATGAACTTTCGATCTTCAAACTTCTACATTCAATGCCGAAACCTATCAAATCAAGCCCGATTGACCTCAAAATTTGCACACAAGTCATCATTGACATTCCGGACCTACTCCCACTTCCAGAATCGGAATCCGACCCCAATTTCAAAAAATCCACTCTCGTTCAAAACTTCCCAAAAACTTTCAAATTTCCAACTTTCGCCAAATGACCCCGAAATGACCTACATGCCTCCAAATCCACATTCGGATGCGCCCCTAAGACCAGAATCACCATGCGGAACTATTACCAGGCTCAGAATCCCAAACGGACATTGATAACATCAAAATCCACTTCAACCCATACTTAAGAAATTATTCAACCTTCAAAATGCCAATCTTATGTAATAGGCGCTGAATTACTCCCGGGCCACCCGATACTCGACCCGAACATACGCCCAAGCCAAAATTATCATACAAACCTATTGTAACCTTAAATTCCTGATTCTGAGGCCGTTTACTAAATAAATCCAAACCTTAGTCAATTCTTCCAACTTAAAGCTTCCGAATTTAGAAGTTTCTTCCCAAATCAACTCCAAACCTCCCAAAATTCGATTCCGACCACACGTACAAATCATAATACCTAAAGTGAAGCTACTCAAAGTCTCAAACCGCCGAACGACGCGCTAAAGCTCAAAACAACCGGTCGGGTTATTACTTTCTCCCCCACTTAAACATATGTTCGTCCTCGAACGTGCCAAGAACTGTTTCAGAGTTGTCCAAAATCACTATGCAATACCTTGTGCACCTATCAGTGCCACCACAACCCGGCTGGGCACATTAGCTCGAGCCGGACTGAAGGTCCTCCCTTTTATTTAGTCAATAAGACTTAAAACCAAATCTCAACCTTTGAATCTCTTTACAATATCTGATTCTAACATACGAACATCGTAACAATCAGTACACACTGTACCAAAACAAAATTGCTCATTTATGCAAAAATCACACCATGTGCCACATAAGTCGGTTGCCCATAATAACATTCCTCAACCACAATAGCTGAAATTTTACGAATCTGATGCCCGCAATACACCTCATAACACAAATAAGCCTAGTTTCATTCCTCACAATAC
This sequence comes from Nicotiana otophora, assembly GCA_000715115.1. Classification (NCBI taxonomy): domain Eukaryota; kingdom Viridiplantae; phylum Streptophyta; class Magnoliopsida; order Solanales; family Solanaceae; genus Nicotiana; species Nicotiana otophora. The sequence goes on along the minus strand of AWOL01S0004674.1, from coordinate 91,776 downwards.
TGCCATGACAGAGAAGATGTGTAGAAATTCATAACCACCTGTTGAATCAATCAAATCATGGAGTCATTTCTCCTGACAAAGACCATAACCTCATTCTGAACCGAATAGCGATATTCTCTCTTTAATATACCTTATATAAATCTGATTACACTGAATCTCATGTCTAATAGTATCGTCTCACCCAATATAAGATACACAAGCAATAAGCCACCTCAAATACTGACCAAGATATTGTACGATGCCAAAAATGCGTCAATAGGCTACAAACTCGAATGCGATACATAAGGAAAAGCGAACTCTGGAATAGAACTTCCATGCCCGCGAAACAAACAAAATGGTCGAACAGACGCTATGAACTCTCCTCGGTGAATGGGAAACAAAATACACAGAAACCAATATATGGAACCGTACTCAATATCTCACTGTTGTGGCATGCAACCCGATCCAACATGACACTGTTGCTACATGCAACCTGATTCAAATAGTATACCCATGGCGGCGTGCCACCCGATCCGTACATAACAATTAAGAAGAAAACACACACATTAAGCCGAAACGATTATTCTTATGAGATGCCCAAATATAGACCACACAAGCACGCCGAGTGCAAACAATACAACTCTAGGGAGACGAATAGCGCCACACGCTACGAAACTCAAGCACAACTAACATGCGATAAATGACCCGCATCTCAAGAGCCATCCTGCTCACATAACATTACAAGCTACATGGGACCTCACATTGATTCAGATCATACCATACTGGACTAATAACCTTTCAAAGAACCACAATGGCCCTATTCATGACACACACTAGCAGTCGTACCAATCCGAAACAAACTCCCACATTAACGATAGTACCCCAAAAATAACATACTTGGTTTCAATCTTTAACAATCAGGTGACTAATATGTCACACTTATACCAATCTCCATGTGGGTACGCTCCTACGACCCTCAGCCCAGGTAGCAAAGTCTGCACATCCATTCCTCTATTTTAAAAGGCATTTCTGGGGCGAGCCCTGGGGTGATGCGTACCAAAAATGCCCCGGGGCGATGGTGTGGGGTGAAAGTCTTAAGAGGCGTACGCCCGGGCATTCGGGGTGTACACCCAGGCGTTCGGGGCGCATTTTTTTAGTAAAGAGTAAGCCCTAGAGACTTTTTCAAATTAAAATAAAATTTGTTGAATTAGTCCTTCATATAATACCTAAATTCTCAAAAGTCAGTTTGATAATTACTCAAAAGGTTTAAAAAGGAACTCAAAAGTATTAAATTTAAAAGTAAAGACCTTTTTTATTGATTTAAGCCCTAATTCATGATTTTTTTCAATTTGTTATCTTGTCCGTTAGTTTGCTAATATCTCCCAAAAGCAAAAAATATTTAATTTTTTTTATAAATACAAAGAGAACTACATTTTTCTTCATAGCAGCAAATTCAAAGTTCAAATTGCAGATTAATCATCCTTTTTGTTCCTGCATATAGAAAACTCTATTCTTTTAGACTCAAATTATTTGTGCTTATAAGTAACGTATAATAGATTGTTTTGATTAGTTTTTTGTGGGGATGGAGCACCTATATATATAGTTTTCTTATAATGTTATGAAATTTTACCTGTTTATAAATATTAACTGTCATTATATTATTTTATAAAATATTAAAAATTAAATACCTATGGGGCTTACGCCCTGCTGAGGCATATGTAAAATGCCCTGTCTTACGCCCACGCCTTTTAAAACACTGATCCATACCACCAACCGTACTAATTTTGTAAAGCAAATTAAGAATCCGCAAACCAATACACAAAGCCTCTTACCCAGAACGTCGTTCAAAGACAATGGCAGCTTACTCTGAACATTCGAATTCACCCCTGCTTATCCGAGCCAGTGACATTATTGTCAGCACTGAACAACAACCTTGATTCTCAACTTCCAATTTCTGTACCGCTTACTGCACCTATCATGCCGCTATGTGATAACACCCGTATTCCATAACCCTTGAACTACTAGTGGACTAAACACTTTATTGGCCAGAAACCTTTCCCTTAGTTCATTTCAGAAGAACCTATGCAACACGCAACTGAATTCCCTAACCGCAAAAAACACAAACCTCAAGTTGTGGTCTAAACCGTCTCTACTTTTCCGGAAATCCATTTACACCACAAAACCATTTGAATCGAATACCTCCCAAATCAATCAAGTTATGGTGGAGCTCAAGCCCACGCGTACATCCACAAACCACCTATATAACTTCACGTTGAAGGAGTTGATCACTGCCACATTCATGTTGATTCAACCATTACTAACCGATCCAATTCCTGTAAATATACTCTTGACTTGCCTTGGAGATAATGGCAGCTCCATTCAAAACATAACGAACTAAATCTGCACTCATCCCGAGTCAATACTCTTGAACCATCTCATACTCTCCTTATACTCACAATAGCATCCCCAACTGGTACACTCATTCTGCAAGACCTCCCGCGAATCTGAAGTTATTTCTTCCCATACTGCACCGCATACCCGGTGATAACATGGAACACTCCAAGTCGCGTTCTCAATTCACTACAAAACTTGATCCTTAACCGCACAACGAACCCAAAATCCTTAGGCATTGCACTTAAATCCTTGAACTCATTGAACTGTTATTGAGAGTCACCCACTCTGTCCTGGTCCTGAATATAAACAACTCCAATACTCGGCTAGCACATGAATATGCTCTCAAGGAAGCAACCGACTGAATTCATTTCCTTGTACATCACATCCATAAGAAACATAACTCAAAGTCTTCCCAAAACCTGCACCTGAATCGATAAGGCGGAATATAGTGCACATTTATCAATTTCTTGCTCGAATTACCCCTCATGTTTTCTTTCCTTAGTCGTAATAACCCATCAGTACACTGATAACCAGAAACCGCACAAGCAGACAACCACGCGATCCAATCGTAAATGGCGGGGCTCCCCCACTTAGCTTTAAGCTACCATTACATAATGTAGAGCCCACAATGATTCCTCCTAATTAATTACCATGACCTCGCATCGTTAAATCGCCAGGCTTCTCGAAGTATTTTGTTAAGCTTTTTATGAACATTTTGAATCACCAGCCACAATTTCATATTCGTCCTCTTTCCACGATGTTGCATACGTTCGTTCCTTCCTCATTAACATCAACTGAGAGTTCAATAATATCATTCAAACTCAAGTCATATCGTATCTGAAACGATAATCAAATATCCACATCCCTCTCTATTTCAAGCAACCCCCTTTCGGCCGCATTAAGCCTTTCTCTGTACAGTAACCATCACCCCCAATAAGATACTTTGACCAAATCACCTTTCATTGCGATTTCCAAACCGTTCAACACTTTCTCAAGGTACGCGGCTATACTACCACAGAATCCACATGTTACTCTATCTCTCCCACTCCGGTCAAACCATCTCATTTATGCAACTTCCCGACTTCTGCTTCTCATACTTGGCCTACTAGTAAATTAACCACCGTAAGTCACCTCTCCATGTCCTTACTCATTCTATGTTACCCAGTGTTGTATCAAATAAAAATCCATATTTGTAAACATGAGCTCATGAATTGCTACCAGCTTTAAGCCTCCTGGAAGATCATCTTTCTCGAGATGTTACATTAGAAATATCAATCGACCCCGAACCACTGCACACTGCAGTTTAGGCACCATTTCATAACACCCTGCTCCAAAGGCAAAAATCAAAAAGACCATAGCACCGGCAAACCGAAAATGCGTTCAAACAAGGACGACAACGCCGCATCATAATGAAAATTCCACACGCTCAAAAATACCAAGTCTCGTTACTCCATCAACCCAAACCTAAATATTCATAGTCCAATTGCATTTTCTTAGCTGGGATTAAATACCGAACCTCTAAATCATGCACTAAGAGATCCTCCTTTCAAGTCATTCACTAGCTCGACATGTAGACAGGCACCCTACCATACCAACACTGTGCATAGCCTCAAAACCATACAAATACTGAGCTGAAATGACATAACCTCCTTTCGCAAGAAGACGATAATAACTTGTTTGAATGCGCAAGGAGAAACATCCTGCTTCACATTTGTAGTACCACTTAAACTCCTCGATGCCCAATAGACACGAGCGCTCAACATCATATAAGAATGAGTAGTAAGAAAATAAAGGCAAAAACCTCAATGGAATCAAACCGCACGATAAAGGAATCAAGAAGAGAAGTACTCCTAACAACTATATAACCTCTCGAAGATAAGTACATACGTCTCTATACCGATCCTCAATACTCTACTAGATTGGTTAATGACTCGTGAGACCTACGTGAACCTAGTGCTCTGATACCAGCTGTCATGACCCAAAATCCACTATGGGTCATGATGGCGCCTAACGCCGCCGTCAGGCAAGCCAACATTGATTTGTCAATTTTTTTACTCATTTTAGAATTTTTGAAATCATGATTTTTCCTTAATTTAACAGTATATCATAGAGATTACAAAATGAATAAAAATATTAACAGGAACCATAATAATGATTAACCCAAAGAAAACCCCCAAAATCCGGTGTCACAAGTGCATGAGCATCAACTAGGAAATATGATAAAATACAATCTCTGTATGGAATATAAATTAGACAGGAGAATGTAAATAACTTTGATGGAGATTTTGTATGCTGAGGATTCGTAACATGGAATGCAGCTCACCGTAAGTTCACGCAATAGTCGCGCCTTTGCGCCCAAAAGACCACTAGACATATATGTACTTGCACAAAATGTACAACAAGTGTAGTATGAGTATGTAAATCAACGCGTACCCAGTAAGTATCAAGTTTATCCTCGAAGAAATAGTGACAAGGGGTCGACATCGGCACTTAGTAAATGTCTAATAAAGCAGTATAATAAAATCGTGAGCAGATATGAAGTATATGGAAATAATTGGGTAAATCAGTAAGTTACCTAGTCTTCCAAATATATCTTTTAAGGCATAAATTTCTAAATCTTGTAGTCTATCAAAACAGCTCGGAAAATGTCAAGTATAATTATCAAATAAATAAGAAATACCAAATAAAATATCGGGCATCAGTGGGAGGATTTGCTCGTGAATATTCGGGCTACTGACGATATAACGCGCGATTCTGCCGAGATCGTTCGGCCCGATCCGGAATAATATGTACACTGGCGAGGGTCAAGCGGCACGAACCATAGATGCATCTATACCGTCGAGGTGTTCGGCCCGCTCCACAAGAAAGGAGGACACTTTATGAACCTCCAGAATGAGAAGCTATCACAAGGCTAGCGCGTAAGGAGGTACAATTTCTATCAACGGTCGAGTAATTCGCACAAAAATTCAAGTACGTGAAATTTCGGTCTTTTACTATTTCCTCTAACAATTTCCAATATAATTTAGATACTTTAATTAACAAAGGATGCAAAAATTTTAAATAATTCATCATTTGGGCTCTAATCTACCCGGACATAAGCATAATTAGTAGTTACGCACAGACTCTCGTCACCTCGTGCGTATATAGCCCCCACAATTAGCAGCATATATCAATTTTAATTGCCTATGGGGTAAATTTCCTCGTACAAGGTTAGACAAGAGACTTACCTCATTCCGGAGTTGCATAGCCGGCTCCAATGCCACTCTAACACCTCAAACCGATGCATGTCGATCCAAATCTATGCAAACAATTTGCAAATAAATCAATATTTGTTCTAATACCCATAATTAATCAATTTAAATAATTTCCAACTCCGCTCGAAAAGTCGATAAAAATCTACCCTCAGGCCCACGTGCCCGAATTCCAAAAATATATTTCGGAGATAAAATTTTCTCATAACACCACGAACTCAAATATATAATTTATTCCAAATTCTATGTCCAATTTCGTAGTCTAAATCCAAAAATACCGATTTCTAGGCATTTCTTCAAAATCCCAAATTCCTACCAATTTCTATGTTTAAATCCATATATAAACCAAGTATTTAACTTCAAATAGGAGGGAATCACTTACCTTGCATTAGATGGTGAAAATACTCTCTAGTAGAGCTCCAAAAAGCGCCCAAGCCGTGCGGAAAATGGGTGAAATGTACCCAAACCCCGTTTTAAAACCAGTCAGCTCAAGACTGCTCCTTTTCGTGTTCGCGGAAAGGCCATCGCATTCGTAAAGGCGAAAAATCTCAGGCTCCAAATTACTCTACGCGTTTGCGACCTCTTCCTCGCGTTCGCGAAGCCTTGTGGCCACTACCCTTCGCGTTCGCGTGCCACTGGCCACGTTTGTGAAGGCTTAACGCCTGGTAGCCCCCAGCTCTCATTTCCTCTTCGCGTTCGCGGCCTCCAGCTCGTGACCCCGAAATGACCTAAATACCTCCAAATCCACATCCGGATGCGCCCCTAAGACCAGAATTACAGTGCGGAGCTATTCCCAGGTTCTGATCCTAAAAGGACATCGATAACATCAAAATTTACTTCAACCTAAACTTAGGAAATTATTAAACCTTCAAAATGCCAATCTTCCGTAATAGGTGCCGAATTACTCCAGGGTCATCCGATACTCGACCTGAACATACATCCAAATTCGAAATCATCATATGAACCTATTGGAAGCTTAAATTCCTAATTCTGATGTCGTTTACTAAAACAAATCCAATCCTTAGTCAATTCTTCCAACTTAAAGCTTTTGAATTTAGAATTTGCTTCCCAAATCAGCTCTATACCTCCCGAAATTCGATTCCGACCATACGTACAAGTCATAATACCTGAAGTGAAGCTAATCAAGGCCTCAAACTACCGAACGACGTGCTAAAGCTCAAAACGACTGGTCGGGTTTTTACAAAGCATTTCGGCGCTTAGAATTTCATAAGTTTGGTTTGAAGTGGATTTTGATGTTATCGATGTCCGATTGAGGTTTTGAGCATTTTTGAAATAGGTTCTATTATGACTTGTGAAGTCATTCCGGATTGATTTGATACGTTTTGGCACAAGATATAGAATTTGGAAGTTTGATAATTTATAAGTTGATTTGAGGTGTGATTCGTAATTTTAATATTGTTTGGCATGATTTGAGGCCTCGACTAAGTTTGTATTACATTTTGGAACATGTTGGTATATTTGGTTAAGGTCCTGAGGTCCCTGGGATGTTTTTGATTGCTGATCGGATTTAGCATATTTCGGATTCGGATTTTGGATTTTGAATTTCGGATTTCGGATTCTACAAAATGCAATCCGAATCCGATCCGAATTTATATCGGATCGGATAATTTTTGGATTTCGGATTGGATTATTATGCCTCAAAGTTGCAAACTCATATGTATACTTTCTTTGTAAAAGAGGCAATACAGTAAGAAAAATTCATGTTTATGCAATTATGAGAGTACTATAGTGTAAATATAGCTAAATTCTCCAATTGTAAAGGTAATAACTTGGAGGAAGATGTAAAGGAAGTACTGACTATCCGAAATTAAAGTTTAATATTTATACATGCCCTAATAATTGTGGATTTCAGATCGGATCAGATTACAACTATACTAATCTGAATCTGATCCGAATATCCGAAATTTTAACAAACACAATCTGAAATCCGATCCAAATATCTGAAATTCAAAATTGAGCGGATCGGTTTGGATTTCGGATATCCGATCCAAATGAACAGCCCTAGGTGCGATCGCTTCTGCGGAAGCTGGGTCGCAGAAGCGCGGATTGCGCCGCAGAAGTAAGGAAGGATGGCTCGGGAAGGCTTCGCAGAAGTAGAAAATGGAACGCTTTTGCGACTCCGCAAAACTGACAGAGTGGTCACATGAGCGAGCTGGAGCGCAGATGCAGCTATGGCTTTGCACCTGCGGTTGCGCAAAAGCGGAAAGGAGTCCGCATGACTGCTAACCAGTGGACTTCGCAGATGTAGATTGGTGGTCGCAGATACGAAGATTTTGTCCGCAGAACCAAAAACTGGGCAAGAACATAAGGGATCGAACTTAGTCATTTCGTCATTTTTATTTAGGATTTTTGGAACGCGGTTCTTGGGCGATTTTGAGGAGTTTTCATCATGAAACATAAGGTATGTACTTTTTCACTTGTTGTGAGCTAAATGTAAGGTTATATGTGGATATAAGGAGGCAAAATTTAGAAAAATTATGGGATTTTGATAGAAAACCTAAAATTGATAATTTTGGATTTTGACCATGATTTTGGAAATGAAATTAGGAATAAATTATATATTTGAGTTCTTTATGTTATGGGTAAGGTTTATATTCAAAAACTTTCGAAATCCGGGCACATGGGCCCGAGGGTTGACTTTATTGACTTTTCGAGCGGAGTTGGGGATTGTTAAAAATTGATTAATTATATGTAACATAGTATATATTTATTGATTTGCACATTGTTTGACTAGTTTTGGAGAGACGAACAATGGTTTGAAGTGTTAGAGTGGCGTCGGAGCCGGTTATGAAACTTCGAAGCGAGGTAAGTCTCATATCTAACTCTGGGATGGGAAAACTACCCGTAGGTGATATATTTAATATGTGCTACTTGTTGCGGGGGCTACGTACCCACGAGGTGACGAGAGTCTGTACATAGATAGTTTTATGTTATGTCCGGGTAGACGTAGGTTCCCCCCATGCTATAACTGTACTATTTGAGTTGTTTCTTACCTATTAAATTCTTTTATTTTACGTTGCCACTTGAGACTAGACTTGTGTAGAGTGATAGACTTGCTATTGTAGAGATTCAATGGGCTTCATTATTAGATGCGGAATAATTGTACTCCTCTTACGAATTTCTCCCCCGTTATATGTTTTCATCGAAAGGTTTCCCTTAAACATTATAACACATGTCTATTCGTGAATGGGGTCAAGGACCAGTTAAAGCTTCTTATTCTAATGGGATCGGGTCGTTCGCCTCAGCAGTATAATAGATACATCTATGGTTCGTGCCATTCGACCCTCGACAGTGCACATATTATGATGAGATCGGGTCGTATGCCTTGACATTTCTATAAAATACTATTATGAAATCGTGCATAATAATTGACAATAAGCCAGTATATCTGTGACTTTTCCTCATTGGAACTGTGACGACCTATCTGGTGAGGTCCATTATATATATACTCCGATAGATGAGGCAACTAATAGCTGAGAACTTGAGTTATTGCTGATAGAAGAATTTTACCACGTATTTATACTTGTTATTTCGTTTATTTACTCTGACTCACATCTGTTTACTTCTATTGTATCTGGCTTATTGGACCACTAGTAAGTGTCGATGTCGACCCCTCGTCACTACTTCTCTAGGTTTAGGCTAGATACTTACTAAGCACGTGGTGATTTACATACCCATGCTACACTTGTTGTACTTATTGTGCAGGTACATATATGTCTGGTGGTTTTTTGGGCGTAAAGGCGCGGCTATTGCAGGGACTTTACCGTGAGCTGCATTTCATGTTACGATCTGCAACCTGCAGAGTCTCCATCAAAGTTTATATTCTCCTGTCTAATTTGTATTCCGGACATATGTTGTATTTTATTATATTTCCTAATTGATACTCATGCATTTATGACATCGGATTTTGGGGGTTCCTACAGGTTCTTCATTATCGTAGTTCGAGTAAATATTATCATTTACCCTGTAAATTCTATTTCATACTATTTAATTAATGAAAATTATGGTTTTAAAATACTAAAATGAGTAATTAAGTTGATAAATCACTATTGGCTTGCCTGACGGCGGTATTAGGCGACATCACGACCTTTAGTGAATTTTGGATCGTGACACTTTCTTCTTTTAAATCATATATCTATCTATACTACATTAAAACCATGCAAGCCTTTAGCAAAATGTCGCTCGCATTTCTTATCCTTTAAAAATAAATTTTACACAAGACAAAATAGTTATTTAATTCTTTTTTTAATATTTAGGACTTTAAAATCCGTTGAAATTTGGTTATAAAATCTTTCCTAATTTGAATTATATACCTAAAACTTAGGACGTTAAATCAATTAAATTTTATCTTATAGTTAAAAAGTCTAACTCTTTTGGAGGAAAAATATTTACCTGCACCGGGTGTTTACACCATGTTAAGTTAATGTTTGCTGAAAAAATTCTCCTAAACTTTAGTTCAGTTAGTAACCCCACATAGGCTATTATTGTCTTTACAAAAAAAAAGTCGTTAAAACCTAAATTGAAAATTTCTTTTCAAGATTAAGTTTGATAAACTCTTCATGATCAGTAATAGTGTAATTATGCAAAGTCAAGTGCAATTGGTGAAGTTCTTTCGTATGAGTTTATTCTTTTTGAATATACATGTTTGTTGTTTCACAAACTAAGCCATTTACCTTTTGTGTGGTAATAGCATATCGAAATAAAAGACCACACATATTCATCATTAGTAGACAACAGACAATATAGAATTTCAAGATGTTGAGTATTTTTATATTAATATTTAATCAAGGTTATGTGCAAAATATATGGTACTTAACTACGGTTAAGTACTAATAATTATAGTTAAATAAAGTGACATGTGTTATTTGTTTATTGGTCGGGTGTAAACACCCGCGGGTAAGTTTTTTCCCTTTTGGAGCGTTAAAGTTGTAACTACCCTGTCCTTATTCGAAATCTAAACTGACTCCTCTTTCGTTGTCTTTGTTTTGCAAATATTTACTATCTGCTACTTACTATTATAAAAGCAAGAAGACGTTATGCCAAATAATGATCAATATTTTTATTCTTTGAAGATAAATTTACATAAGCAAATTATTATCTTAATACTTTAAAATTAACTTAAGTTTTGACTATTAAATTTGTTCTTATTTGAACAATGTACGAACTCAAACATTAAGGTACTTAAAGTATATCTCAAAAAATATTTAACTAAATTTAACTTTAGATAAATTAATATTAATTAAGACTTTAAAGGGCAAAAGAATTTTTCATGTTATAAATGTTTGGATAAAATTATTGTTACATTTAAATATTCAAAGCTTGGATGAGCTAATATGAATTAGAATCAACAAATAAAATTATTCCTTTAAGGTTGAGAAAAAATAATTAATTTCTAATAATTAACTAATTAGCAATTAAAAGTATCCAATTTAATTTCTATTAAAATTCATTATATAAGTAAAATTATTTTTCAAGTTGAAAAAACTCTTAGGCTACATAAATTTATTTTTATAAAAAGAGCATTGAATTGGACGATATAACAAATAAGGAAAAATAGTTACTCTATAGTATTAAAAGTCAAATTGGTAAAAATACAAACTTGAATCAATAATGGTAAAATAGTAGTAGACAAAATGCATTCTAAATTTAATTAATTTTGTAATTAATTTTTTGTTTCTATTTACATTCATTTCAACACATGATAGCTCCCTATAATTTTTATGTATTAAATTATTTTGATAAAATATTAACTCAACATTAGTCATTTTTAGATTTTACATCATGACCTATGGATTTTTTCTATGATATAGGGCAACCTCTTTATTTTCAAATCTCTAAAATACTAAAATATTTATCTTTTTAATTTTATTTTATTTTTTTGAAAAATATTTTTGTGATTTATGTGTTTTCAAAATTAGGTAAAAATAATAATTTTGAAATCACAATAAGGCATCTAAAGACTTTTGTGGAGCAAGTTCTTTTCCATTGTGTTAGCTAAATGAGATTAACATACATTTGTTTTTCATGAACTTACCTTTTTTAAACTTTTATTTTATAACTCAAACATATTATGTGATTTTTTAAAATTGTGTACCCCTTTGATATAAGTCCACGCGCAAAGCGCGTACCCTAATACTAATTAATTAATAAATGAGGTTAAATCCACGTGCCCCAACCTCTTTTTCTAATTAAATACACCTTTTTCTCCTTTTTCTTTTTATTGGTTTCACGTTTTGTTTTTGTTTTTGTTTTTGTTTTTTTTCTCCTCTTTCTTTAGTCTTTGTTTGACTTTTAAAATTCCTAAATTAAAAATAACCCTTTCAGAAACTCAGGTCTTTGATGTTCATGGTGCACCCCTACTTTTGAAATCCTTGATACACCTTTGTTAGTATGTACTATGCAGTCACTCAAATTAATTTTTATAATTTTTTGTTGTTTTCCATTTGCCACTAGTTCTCCCTCTTGTTTCCTTCTTAGTGCTAGGAAGTAGACTATGTTAGAAATTTGCCGTCTCTTCTGGAGATTTTTGGTGTGACCCACATATTAGATAATAAATTATTTGTCTTATCTTTCAAGTAAATAATATATCAAATAAAATTATGTAGTTATGCATATATGGTAGTTTCTTTGACGGAAAGAAACTACCATATATTAGGAGTTCCTAGGCCAATTATAATTTATGGAGAAGTCCATAGGGCTAAAGTATTTGTCTAAGAGTCGCTAGCCTACCTATAAATATGCATGTGACTCCATCAGTCTAGAATCCTACGATTGACACAGACTAGAAGGCTCTCTAGGTTTTCTATCAAAGTTTACCAAGGCGGCTCTACAATACTTGAACAACTATAGTTGCAGGTATGTTTCTGTCAAAGTTTATCAGAGCAAGCTTTTTAGCTATGTTGTTCAATATCTGTTGATGGTAATTATGAATATAATTTATCATGTTTAGGTGACAACTATTTGGTAACATGGAGTTAGAACCCCAATCGGCAAATTAAACTTCTACTTTAGAGTTTCGAGTGCTTGTTGTTACTGTTTAATGTGTGAGCATTATGTATTTCTAGAGTAAGGGTGGCAAGTGGGCCGGTCCGGGACCGGCCCAGGACCTCATTTCAAACGGGTCAAAAGGGCAAGGACCGGTTGATGTGGGCATGTGCCGGTCTCGTGGGCCGGTTCTTGGCTTTGAACCGTTAGGATCGGTACAGTTTGGCCCGCCAAGGGACAGGAACTGGACCGGGACCGGACCGGTCCCTTAGAAGGCCAAACGGTCCCAACGGTAATTTTGTTTTTAAAAAAAAAGAGCCGTTTGAAAAATTTAAAAAAACAGTCGTTTGGGCTGTCAAAAATAGTCGTTGGCTATTTAGAAAATAGTCATTTAACCTCCTCCCCCCCAACTTTGTTTTAACCCCAAACTTTTTATAATTACACTTTTTTTCTATTTTCAACTATAAATACCCCTCATTCTTTCATTTTGTTTCTTACAAAATCAATATCAATCTATCACAATCTCTCTCTAATTTTCTTCTATACTAGCTACTTTTACTTATATTGTTACAATTTGTGAAAAAATTATAAAATTGGTGAATTGAAGTATTCAAGTCTTCAACGATAATCAATTTGTAACAAGTTAATTGTCAATTCGGTAAACTCGTTCCAACTCTTAAGTCTTAATATTACAGTTTTTGTTTGTTTTATTTATTTACTTTTACTTGATTAATTAAGATGGCTTCCTTAAAAAATTATTTTTTCAAAAATAAGAATAAGGAAAAATCCAAGAGTGGCGAATCTAATGGTAATATTGTTCCTCCTCCCCTGCCCCCGGCTACCCGAATCAAATCGCATATCCGTCCTACACCTGCTATTCTTGATACCAATAATAGTTTATTACAATTTACCGATAGTCAATTTTACCATAATATTGCACCCGGTGAACAATTAGACCATGAATTTATGAATGCTCTTTATTCTAATAATTATAATACTATTGATGAAGATGATGATGAGGAAATTGATCTTGATGAAACTCAACCGGATGATGAGACACTCACTAGTCCTGCTCATGATGTTAATCCAACTAGTGATAACCCTGCTAATCCAAATGATGACCCATCTGATACTCCTGTTACTGCCCCTACTTTTTCTAGACAACCTACAAAACGGACGAAAACATCTCCAGTTTGGCCATTTTTTACCACAAAATAAAGCTAAGTGTAAAACTTGTGGCACTGAGTTAGCTTTTAAATATGTTGCGGGAGGGG
>AWOL01S0004674.1:31635-77206 GCA_000715115.1 Nicotiana otophora | reverse complement strand
GTGACCCTAGTACCGGTTCAAATCAATTTCAACCGGGAATTAACACTGTTACCGGTGGTATTTTATATTATGATCCAAAAAAAGATCGGGAAGACTTGGGAAAAATGGTAACTGTTATGTGCTTACCCTATAGTTTTCCTTCTGACCCTTCGTTTGTGCATTATATTAGAAAAGTTTTTAATCCTAATTATAAAGGTTTTTCTCGCACAACCGTAAAGAGTAATATTTATAAATATAATCATGAATATGAACAATATTTGCGCTATTTATTTACTCATATAAATTATCGTGTTGCTATTACAACTTATATTAGTAGAAGTGTCAATGACTGTGATTACCTTACTGTTACCAGTCATTGGATTGATGAGGAATAAATAATGCAAAAGCGCATAATTACTTATAGAATAATTAATTCACGTCACACAGGACAGTTTATTGCTAGCATAGTTACAGATATTTGCAAATATTTTTGCATTAGTGATAAAATAATATTGGTTTCCATGGATAATGCTACTAATAATATAAATGCTATATAATTGCTTACCACTGCGCTAAATCCTGCATTTAGTAATATTTTTTTATGTTAGATGTATTTGTCATATTTACCATTTAATTGTGGGTGATGGTATGAGAATTTTAAATATTGAAACTGAAAAGGTTAAAATGGCTCTTAATTGGCTTTTTTATTCAAACCGTAGAAGTAGACTTAGATAATATTTTAAAAGATGCGATGAATTTGGCCTAAGAGAAATTAAGGTTCCTAAACCTTGTCCAACTAAATGGAATTACATGTATGAAAGTTTGGTTGTTGCATATGAATATAGAAACCACATAAACTCAACGTTTAATACACATGTAAGTGATAATGATGAGAACCTTACGAATGGGGATTGGGCTAATATTAAAATGCTTGTTGATTTTTTAGAAAATTTTCATATTGCTACAAATGAATTTTCTGGGCAATATTATCCTACTATTTTCAACTGTTTAATTGATTTGCAGAACTTGCAAATTTGTTTAGTCTTTTTTCAAAGGGTGGGAAAATTTATAAACTTGCTATTGATTCTATGAGAAAAAAGTTTTAAAAATATTTTTTCCCTATTCCCCCTATTTATGGTGTTGATGCTTTGTTAAATCCTTGTATGAAATTAGGAGATCCTCAATTTTGGTATAAAACTGTTTATAATGGTTTAGCACTTGAAGATGATGAGTTGGCTGGACTTCCGGAAGCAATAGCCTCAATTAGAATAAATGCTCAAACAATTTATAATGTTTATCAAGTTGCATTAAATCAAGCTAGGCCAAATGTTCCAACTCCTTCTTCTTCTGAATCTCAATCACCTAAAAGAACTACGGGAGTAAGAGCACTTAGTGCTTGGACGGGGTTTAGGGGTTCTCAAGGTTCTAGTAGTAATGATTTTTCACAACTAAATGAGCTTGAAGTTTATTTGTCGCAGCAAATTGAGGAAGTGAATCCCAACGGCTTTTTTAATCTTTTGCAATGGTGGAAGGACAAAGAAAAATACTTTCTGGTTCTTTCAACGATGAACCGAGATATTTTAACTATTCAAGCTTCAACAGTGGCATCAGAGAGCGCTTTCAGTTAAGCAAGACTTCAACTTAGTGATTATAGAGCGTCTATGAGGGAGAGCTTGGAAAAATAAGTACTTTTCAAAGATTGGATTCATTCGGAAAGAAGAAATTTTGGACTTGCTGAATTACAACCAGAGGAAGATGAAGCTTACGAAGAACTGCTAGCTGAACTTGTGGAGGATGCTGCTTCGCCTGACAATGGAAACGGCGATGACCAAGCTACTTCTCCGCCATCACCAACGGAAATTCCTCCGAACCTTAAAGGATTTATGAAGTTTGTAAGAGATACCATGTAACTTGTATGAACAAAAATTAGTATGTATTATGTAACTTGTATTTTGGCACATCTTGATTAGTTCCTTTTTCTTCTCAATGGTGGTATTAGCACCTTGTTGTGCTCATTCCATAGGGGGAGGAAGACTAAGAAAGATATTGACATATTTTTTTAATGCTATAATAAAATTACAAGGCATTGCTTTGAATATCTCTTTACAATATTTTTTTCTTTAACTTTTGAATTAAAAAGTTTAGGTCACAATTCTGTAATAAAATTTACAAGGCATTGCCTTAGATATTTGTTTTTACATCTTTTTGTCTCTAATTTCAATTCTAATGTTTTTAAAAATAATATATAATATTTTAGTCGTTGGGCCCGTTGGGCCCGGGATCATGAGTTCGTGGGCCTGATCCCGGGCTGGTTCCTAGAAAAAGATCGTTTAGCCCGGGACCGTTTAGTTAGGGACCGGACCTGTAACGATCCGACCGGTCGTTTTGAGACCTAGCGCGTCGTTTAGCAGTTTGAGACCACGAGTAACTTCACTTCAGGTATTATGACTTGCACGCGTGGTCAGAATTGAAATTTTGGAAGTTCAGAGTTGATCTAGAAAGAAAATTCTCATTTCAGAAGCTTTAAGTTGGAAGAATTGACTAATGTTGGATTTTTGAGTAAACGATATCAGAATCGGATTTGAAGGTTCTAACGGGTTTGTATGATGATTTTGGACTTGGGCGTATGTTCGTATCGAGTTTTGGATAACCCGTGAGTGTTTCGGCACCTATTGTTAGGGGTGGGCATATTTCGGTCAAAACCGAACAAACCGACCGAACCGATTTTTTTTTATTTCGGTTTCGGTTATTCGGTTTTTTCGGTTGGTTTCGATTTAAAATTTTAAAAATTCAGTTTTTCGGTTCGGTTTTCGGTTATTAATTTTTTTAGTTCGGTTAACCGAAAAACCGAATTATTAGCATGCAAATTTTTTAAGTTATATATAGGCTAAGCTCATAGGTAATAAATTAATACTATTAGGTCCAATCCATCAAAGACCCAACCCAATTAAGTAAGTCTATCATCTTCCCAATCTTAAAGACTTTCACTCTATTAAAACTTCCACAGCATATATGATAGTATACTGGGAGGATTTCACACAGAGTTGTAATTTACACTATGTTTGAATTTTATGATCCATAATAGTGTGCAAAGTTTAGTCTCTTTTTTTTTTTTAATAAAAACAGTATTTTCAAGAAGTCCGAAGTTTTGGAAAAAAATAACAAATTCGCTAGTCCTATTATTACATAGAAGGAGCCCAATATGATAATGTAGAAACCGAAAATCGATCTGAAAAAACCGAGCCGAAATTAGAAAACCGAACCGAACCGAACTTATTTCAGTTCGGTTTCGGTTACTACCCTTGCAAAACCGAAAACCAAATAACTGAACCGAATTTCTTCAAACCGAACCGAACCGACCGAATGCCCACCGACCGAACCGACCGAATTTCATCAAATTTATGGAAGAAGGTTGAAGTGCATTTCAAGGTTATCGATGTCCATTTGGGATTTCGAGTATGGGTATAGCTCCGTATGGTGATTTTGGAATTGGTAGCACGTCCGGAAGTGAATTCGGAGGTCCGTAAGTCATTTTGGAGTCATTTGCCTAAAGCTAGAAATTTGAAGGTTTTTGAGAAGTTTGATCGGAAGTGGACTTTTTGGTATCAAGGTCGGATTCCGATTCCGAATGTGACTTGTGTGCAAAATTTGAGGTCAATCGGACGTGATTTGATAGGTTCCGGAATCGAATGTAGAAGTTTGAAGTTCTAAAGTTCATTAAGCTTGCATTGGGGTGCGATTCATGATTTCGATGTTGTTCGAAGTGATTTGAGGCCTTGAGCAAGTTTATGTTATGTTATGGGACTGGTTGGTATGATTGGACGGGATCCCGGGGGCCTCGGGTGTGTTTCGGGGTGGTTTGAGATCATTTCGGACTGTTTTGCAATAGCTGATGCTGGTGTGTGGTGTTGTTCTTCGCGTTCGCGAAGAAGGATATTACTTCTCGGATTTTGTTCTTCGCGTTTGCGAAGAGATTCTCGCGTTCGCGAAGAAGAAAATTTTTGTTCCGCAAGTCTGATTTTGGAGGCTCATAGCTCACAATCTATAAGGAACTTAGAGATTATCCAAAAATAAAAATTGTAGCCCTTTGTGTCTAGTTTTCATAAAAGTAAACCATTTAGAATTTGGATTTATGTAAAAAAAAAAAGTTATGGCTGATACACTATAGGCTATCCAGGAAGATGAAAAAATTTGTATTTCACAGGGCTGACTTTGACATCTTATATCTCAAAATCTATAAGGAATTGGGAGATGATCAACACATGACAGTTATAGCCCTTGATGTCTAGGTTCTAGAAAGTCAAACCATTTGTGATTTGGAGTTTTGTACAAAAAGTGATTACCACTATACTAGAGGCTGTCTGAGAAGAGTTTGAAAATAGTTTCTGAGAATTTTGTTCATCGCGAACGCGATGGAGGTCTCGCGAACGCGATGAAAGGCCGCCTGGGCAATATATAAGTTTGAAAAAATGGGTTTGGCTCATTTCATCTCATTTCCTCCATGGGAGCTGACCTAGGAGCGATTTTGGAGCTCCATTTTCATCATTTATGTTAAGGTAAGTGATTCCTACCTATTGCAAGTTAAATACTTGGTTTATATACGAATTTAGGCGTGAAAATTCATGAAAATTAGTAGAAATTTGGGGTTTTGAAGAAAAACCTAGAAATTGATATTTTTGGATTTTAACCACGAAAATTACTACGGGATTCCCTCCGAAAAGTTTCGAAATCCGGGCACGTGGGTCCGGGGTGAATTTTAGAAATTGTACCATTTTGGATAGGGTAATTTATTTAATAGATAAATTTCGAATTATTTAACATGTATTAATTATTTCATATAACTTTTGGATAGTTTCGGATTTTCGGCGCCGAATTGGGATTTGTACACGACATCGTGATCGGAAGTGGGCATTGAGACAAGGTAAGTCTCTTGTCTAATCTTGTGAGGGGAAAATTACCCCATATGTAATTAAATCAATAATTGTTGCTAATTGTGGGGGCTACGTACGCACGATGTGACGAGAGTCCATGCGTAGCAACTATTAATGCTAAAGTTCGGGTAGTTTAGGACTCAAAGCATGAATTACTTGTGTAAATTGCATTCGTTATTTAATTACATTATTTGATATATATCGTAAATTATTAGTGAGAGATAGTAAAAGATGAAAATCTCATATGCTTATTTCTGTTTAAATGAATTAACTGTTAAAAGCAAATTGTTCATCCTCTCGAATTTATCTTATAATAAACATACTCTCATTCCGGAGGTACATAAGAAAATGTTCTCCTTTCTTGTGGAGTGGGCCGAAAGCTTCGGCAGGATAGATGCATCTATAGATCGTGCTGCACGTCCCTCGGCAGTGTACACAACACTCTGGATCGGGTCGAACGATCTCGGCATAAATCGTGCTTAATAATAATAATTACACGATACTTTGATAGTTTATTTCAGCTTGTGAAGCTAATTGAAATTTGAAAATTATTGGAATTTAAGAATTTAATTATCTTTTCTTGTTAAGGAATTATTGTTATTCCTGTAAATTAGGCTAATTGATAAACTGAAAATTTATTGGAATTGAAGGAATTTAATTACTTCTTCTAGTTCAATAAAATTATTGTTAATTCTGTGAATCACGTTGATATAAATATTTTTATTTTCATGATTATTTAATATTATTGACTCATAGTGAATGTCAAAGTCGGCCATCTCGTCTCTACCTCTTCGAGATTAGGCTTGAACTTACTGGGTACACGTTATTTTCGTACTCATGCTGCACTTGCTGCACATTTTATTGTGCAGGTACATGTTTGTCTATCGGCCTTGTGGGCACTGAGGCGTGGTTAATAATTGTGGGGACATAGGTGAACTGCATTCTGTATTACGATCTGCAGCCAACAGAGTCTCCTTCAGAAATATTATATTAACCTGTCTAATTTGTATTCTGGACAGATGCTGTATTTTATTTTTAATTCCCTAGTAAATGCTCATGCACTTGTGACACCGAGTTTTGGGATGATTATGGGTTGCACTGTATTGGAAATTTATAAAGATATTATTACGTATTTTATAAACTTCATCTTCTGCTATTTAATTGAGGGAAACAACTATGACTTCAAAAATATTAAAATGAGAATTTATTTAGTATTTATTATTGGCTTGCCTGACAGCGGTGTACGGCGCTATCACGACCTTTATGAATTTTGGGTCGTGACATGATCGGGACCGTTTGGACCGGCCCACTTGGCCTGTTTAGGGCCCGGACCGGCTCACATGCCACCCTCTATAGACATGTTTTAATTTCATGTTTTAAGAGCAAGAGAATACTCTTTGTCTGTTCTGATGATTCAAAACAAATCTAGGTAATTCTATTTGATTGTGCTTTAGTCACTTTATAATATATCTATATGTTGTGGTTCTAGCTAGAGGCGGACCTATGTTATGAGTTGAGGGGTCACGTGACTCCGTTAGCCTCTACAAAAAGCATGTATATACATATTTTATATATATATATATATATATATATATATATATATATATACATTTATATAGGACCCCTTAAATATTTTAAATGTGACCCAAAAACAAAAGAGGCGGATGGAAGAACTCATTGCTTTGGGCACATAAATTCCCAACTTTGCTGGTGACGCAGGTTCGAAACCCACGTTCAGCTTTTTTCTCCTCCTTTCTATTTTTATTCTTTGAGTATAATGTAATTTATATTTAATAGCAAATTGCTTTATCTTTTACTTTTATCTCTTTTTTTTTTAAAATTCAATTATAATTTAGTACTAATATATAATAGTCAACTTAATTAATATTTTAGTTCTTTGAATACAATGTAATTTATATTTAATAGCAAATTACTTTATTTTTTACTTTTATCTTTTTTTTAAAAACTTTATTTATAGTTTAGTACTAATACACAATAGTCAACTTAATTAATTTTATTTCTTCTCTTCCCATAGCACCCATTTTGCGAAGAAATCTCTTTTTCTCCCTCTTTCCCTCTCTGGTGCTTTTTTTCTTTAGAACTTTTTTTTAATAATACTTGAATGATAAGTTATTATAATCATTAAATTTTCAAAGAATTGCACATCAAATTTTAGCACTAATGATTAGCATATAATAGTACTTGCTCAAATCCTGAGTCCGCTTGTGATTCTAACTATTCTCTTCTCCGTAATTTGGAAGTTACTTGGCAATGATATATCCTCTAAAACAGAAGTGGGGCCACTGACTGATTCTCGTATTACACTTCACTATTTTTTAAATCACAAATTATTAGATTTGTTGCAGTGATTTAAGTACAGAAGTTATGATCTGGTTTATTTGTTTACAAGTCTCTGTTTCAACTTTATTTTGGATTAAAGTTGAATCCATTGATTAGATGTATTTGTTTCTCTACCAAAGGGAATTTGACTGAACAATACTCCATTATGTTTGGAGTTTTGTTCTTTTCTAATTCTTTTACACATATTTATTTTATCATATTTGAATTGATTTATATGAACTAACTTTTGGGTAATTAAGTGCGTGATTCTGAACTTAAGTTTTCCTCTTCATAACAACAACAACAATCCAGTAAAATTTCACTAATGGGGTCTGGGGAGGGTAGTATGTACGCACACCTTACTCCTACCCTGAAAAAGTAGAGAAACTGTTTTCGAAAGACTCTCGACTCAAAAAAAAAAAAAAAAGACAAAAAGACAAAAAGACAAAAAGAAAACAATATTACAAAATAAGTTTTCCTCTTTCATATTTTACCAAGTTTGTTTGGTTTTGTCCTTAAGTTATAAGGAAAGGAATAGCTGAATGTTCTACATCTATACTACTGTTTAAGTTCTTAAAATATTAATTTAATAATTAACCTTGGAGTATTATATAACGCTATGTTGATATCCAGCATGCCCATTCAAAAGTTAATCAACATCTTGTTTAAGTTGATTAATTATGGTTAATTATTTTGAGATGTCATTTGAGTTTTCTTTTATATGATGTACTTAGGAGTAGACACGATATCTTGAGTACTTGATAGAAAAAGAAATTAAGTTATTTAATCACACAAAGTTTAGTGATTAAAATTATAATGACATCTATTTAGTCCGATTTTCTTATTAAAATGGTAACTCGGCCCTACATGACGGTAACCATTTGCTAAGATTAATTGGAATGAGATAGTAAACCTTTAAGTTAAAATTATCACATGTACATATTATTTTTTATGTATTTTGGTTTATTAGTCTAATAAAGTTAGTAAATTCTATGCATGGGTTGCAATCTCTGCCCACAGAAAGGTCTAGAATTTACTAAAAATCGGTATTTTACTCGATTCACCTTTTGATGGATTGTGTTTTATAACTTATGTATGTGTATCCTTGTTTTGCGGTCTTTACAGATTTTTCTACCCCTATTTTTAATGAGAATGCTTGAATTCTAATGTTTTCTAGTGACAATTATACTAAATGGAAAGAGAAAGTCCTTCTCACTTTAGGGTGCTATGATTTGGACCTGGCACTCCGTGTGGAAGAACCACCTATTCTCACGTAATCAAGTACGCTAGAGGCTAAGGCTAATTATAAGCGGTGGGAGCGATCTAATCGTCTAAGTTTAATGATCATAGAAGTCCGCATAAGCCAAGCATTAGAGGTTCTATCCCTAATAGAAATAAGGTCAGAGCTTACATGAAAGCAATTGATGAACAATTTGTAAGCTCTGACAAGGCATTAGCCAGCACCCTTATGAAGTGTAACGATCCGACTTGTCGTTTAAAGAATTTACGCCTCGTTCAGTGACTTAAGGTCTTGAGCAGCCTCGCAATATGTATTATGACCCGCGTGTGTGGTAGAGTTTGATTTACAAATGATTCAGAGAGATTTGGGATACTTAGTCCCTAAGATGGAAGCTTAAGTCTTAGGATTTTTACCGTAGTCGGAACTATGTGAAAATGACTCCGGAATGGAGTTTCTTCGATTCCGTTAGCTCCGTTGGATGATTTTGGATTTAGGAGCGTGTCCAGACTATGAATCTGAGATCTGTAGCCAATTTAGGCTTGAAATGGCAAAAGTTAAGTTTTTGGAGAATTGGACCAGAAGTGGACTATTTGATATCGGGGTCGGAATGCGATCTCGAGAGTTGGAACAACTCCGTTATGTTATTTGGGACTTGCCTGCAAAATTTGACGTCATTCCGGGTTGGTTTGATAGGTTTCGGCACGAGTTTTAGAAGTTGGAAGTTTTGGAAGTTCATAAGTTCGATTCATGGTGCGATTTATATTTTCAGCATTATTTGATGTGATTTGAGACCTCGAGCGAGTCCGTGTTAGGTCGTGAAACTTGTTGGTATCTTTAGACGGGGTCCCGGGGGCCTCAAGTGTGTTTCGGATGGGCTACAGACCATTTCCTTCTATTTTTGAACTGATGTTTCTTTTTGGTGTTCTTCTTCGCGTTCGCAAAGATCACCTCGCGTTCGCGAAGTGTTACTGTTGACCACCTTATACTTCTTCTTCGCGTTCGCATTCAGCTCATCGCATTCGTGAAGGTTTGTCTTTTCCTTCACCGCGTTCGCGTTTAGACACTCGCGTTCGGGAAGCTCTTCAGGGCAGCCACATGTTTCTTCTTCGTGTTCGCGAAGAGCATCTCGCGTTCACGAAGGTTTTCTGTTCTTATTCATCGCGTTCGCGGCCCTTTGCTATCGTTCGCGTAAGTCAGTCATGGGCCATTAGATTTTGCCTCTCCACGTTCGCGAACAACCCATCGCGTTTGCGAAGCACAACTCGACAGTTCATTTTTCTTCTACGCGAACGCGATCCTTTCTCCGCGTTCGCGATGCACAATCACCTGGGCAGAATATAAGATTTCCAAATCGAGGGTTAGACCATTTTTATCATATTTTGACTTGTAGAGCTCAGTTTTGAGCGATTCCTTTGGGGGTTTTCAAGAAAATCGATTGGGTAAGTGTTCTTCACCTAGAATCTATTTATTTCCATGATTCTATCTTTATATTTATCATTTACATTGTGTTTTGAGTTGAAAAAAATGGTGGTTTTTGAAGAAAATTTTCAAAATGAAAAATCACGATTTGAGGGACGGAATGGTATCGGAATTTGATAAAATTGATATGGTTGAACTCGTATCGGAATGGGTGTTCGGATTTCATAAAAATTTGGTCGGGTTCCGAGAGGCGGGCCACGCGTTGATTTTTGTTGACTTTTTGGAATTAAATTTTAAGTCGACGTATTATTATCCGGAATTATTTTCGATGAATTTTACTGAAGTTATACAATTAATTTGAATAGATTTGAATGGCCCGGAGGTCAATTCAAGTAAGAAGACGATTTTGGAATATCGACATAACTTCAAAGAGGTAAGTGTCTTGCTTAACCTCGAGTGGGGGAATTTTCCCTTAGGCATTGAGTCTTATGTGTAATTTGTGTAATTGAAAATTATATACGCGAGGTGACGAGTACGTACTTGGTTTATATGTGCAAATTTTATTGAGTTAAAGTCTTGAGCATATTGTGTAGTAAATTGGATAACTGTTGGCATATATTTAATCATCTACTTGTCGTGCCTAAATCCTTGTTGTTGACTCTGTTGTTATATGACAATTTGATATCATTGTTATTTGATTATTTATGAAATTTCGTGAATTTGATGGTTTGATAATTATTGGAATTTAATTTTATTTTGAATTTTTTCCCCTGCAAACAATTAATTAAATGAGCTTAAAAAGAGGTGTTTATATAATTATTGAAAATTTGATTTTTATGAAGACTTTGCTTTATGTCGAGTAATTTCTATCTCCATTGATTGTTTTTGGGTGTTGTACGCATTGTGTGGAGCTTTTGGCTATTTGTTGTGAAATTAATTAACTTGGTTGTAGCTTTGGAATTTGGTTGTGGCCATTGAGCAAATTGTGATATGAATTGATTTTTGTTATGTTGTTATGATAATTTCCAGTGTAAATTATTGTGTTGTGTGAGTTGTTATTTTGGGGGGGATAAGGGTAGTATTTCACCATTGATATTATGTGGGTATAAGGGTAGCATTTCACTGTTATTGTATTTGTTGGAATATTGTCTGGGCGGAGCGATAAGGGTGGCTATATGAGCGATAAGGGTGGCTATAAGAGCGATAAGGGTGGCTATTGATATTGTTTGGGCGGACCGATAAGGGTGGCTATAAGAGTGATAAAGGTGGCAATAGGACGATAAGGGTGGCTATTGTCAGGGATGATATGTGATGATGTGGGGTTGTGGTGTTGATAATTTTCATGTGATGTTGTGATTTTCTTGTGTTTATTTTTATACCTTGTGCAACTTGTCTTGTTGTTGGTAAATTGATAACAATCTGATTTATGTTGAAATTGAGAGTCTGTGGCTATGGCCATGAGGATTATAAAATGAAATGTGGGCACGAGGTGCCGTGAGTAATAATGAGGATATTTGGCACGTGAGTTGTCCGTGCAGTTGAGATATGAAATGTGGGCACGAGGTGTTGTGATAAAATGATAATGATATTTGGCACGTGAGTTGTCCGTGCAGTTATGATAAGAAATGAGGGCACGAGGTGCCAGAAAAATATGATGATTTAATTATGGGCACGAGATGCCGTGGAAACATGAAAAAATGGGCTGAGACCCGTGTTTACGAAAAATATAAAAATGGATTGAGACCCGTATTTTTATGATTTTGAAATAAGGTGTCACGTGGTGACTTTTAATTGAAAGAATTATATTCAAAATATTTATTTGAAAAGATTTTTATTCAAAAAGAATTATATGAAATAATTGTATTTGAAAGATAGTTATTTAAGGAAATTATATTTGAAAAAGAGTTTTATTTGTAAGAATTATGTGTGAAAGATATATAATTTAAGAGCTTGAATTAACTGGGTGTAAATGTATTTATCAATTATTGAGCGATATTAATGGTGATTTTATTGTCTTACTGTGCACATCACTGGTTGTTTTATGTTGCATTTATTGTTATTTGTTTCCTATTATTTTGTATATTATATTTCATAGGTTATTAGACTAGTGAGTGTCTTAACTGTACCTCGTCTCTACTTCATTGAGGTTAGTCTTGATACTTACTGGGTACCGACCGTGGCGTACTCATACTATACTTCTGCACATTTTTGTGCAGAGCCAAGTATTGAAGATAACAGACTTGAGCAGAGTTAAAGCGGGATCGTAAGGATTCAATGTAGAGTTGCTTGTCGTTGCAGTCCCTCGGAGTCTTTTCATTTCATTGTATTGTTAACTTGTAATCAAATAGTATTGTATATTCGGTCCTCGCGATCATTCTATGTATTCAATTAGAGTTCGTGACTCAGTACTACCTGTCTTGGGAGGTTGTATATTCATATTTGTTCCGCTGTCAGTTTTGATTATTTATTTAATTCAAAAAAAAGGCTTCAAAAGGTAATTGAAATCGGCTTACCTAGTCTTAGAGACTAGGTGCCATCACGACGCCTGTGGTGGGATTTTGGGTCGTGACAAGTTGGTATCAGAGCTCTAGGTTCATAGGTTCTACGAGTCACGAACGAGTCTAGTAGAGTCTTGCGGATCGGTACGGAGATGTCTGTACTTATCTTCGAGAATCTACAGAACTGTTAGGAAATTTCCATTTCTTTTATTCCTGTCGTGCGGAATTTGTTGAATTTGGAATTGGAACCTTTGTATCTCCATTCTCTCATAGATGGTGAGGACACGTGCTACTGGGTTAGCTGAGCAGGTATCCGCACATACTGCTAGGGCTGCAAGAGGCCGGGGCCGAGGTAGAGGCCGAGGTAGAGGTCGAGGAAGGGCACGTGCTGCGACTAGAGCACCTGTCAGAATAATAGTTGAGGAGCCGCCAGTAGCTCCAGTTGGGGGACGGGTAGCAGAAGCACCTGTTGTTACCCCCGGACTTTAGGAGACTTTAGCATAGTTCTTGAGTATGTTTGGTACATTAACTCATGCGGGATTGATCTATGTTACACCAAATATTCCGTAGATTGGGAGAGTAGCTCAGACTCCTATCACAACTCCAGAGCATCAGGTTCATGTTGGTCAAGTTTCGGGTGTAGTACCGGTACAACCTGTTATTCCGGTTCGGCCCAAGGTCAGGCCCGAGGCATCAGAAGAAGAACAAAAGAGACTTGAAAGGTTTAAGAAATATGATCCACCAACTTTCAGTGGCACAACTACAGAGGATGCCCAAGGATTTCTGGAAAATTGTCACCGCATTCTCCGCACCATGGGTATTGTGGAAGTGAGCGGAGTTGCCTTTACTACATTTCAACTGTCGGGCGCAGCGTATCGGTGATGGCAAATCTATGAAAAAGGTAGACCAGCCGATGCAACACCACCAACTTGGACTCAATTTTCGGAAATGTTCTTGAAAGAGTTTGTTCCCCAGACTCTCCGAAATGCGTGGCACACGGAGTTGGAACGGTTGCATCAGGGCACTATGACAGTGTCAGAATATGCGATCAGGTTTAGTGAGTTAGCCCGTCATGCACCTATCTTAGTTCCTACAATCAGAGAAAGGGTCCGCAGATTCATTGAGGGGCTCGATTATGATATTAAAATATGCATGGCTAGAGAGTTGCAAACTAATTCTCCATTTCAACAAGTAGTGGAGATTGCAAGGAAGATTGAGGGTGTTTTAGGCGAGGAAAGGGAGTCTAACGAGGCCAAAAGGTCTCAAAGATCTGGAGGGTTCAGTGGGTTTTACTCTTCAGCTAGAACCCATTATAGAGGAGGCTCGAGCATTCGGTCAGCTCAGTCTACACATCAGATTACTCGGAGTGCTCCAATTTACAGTGCACCACCGACACGAGATTCTTACAGTAGTTATTCCAGTTATCCGTCACAGACTCAGTACGAGCAGCCGCGACCTCAGAGGGGTTGTTATGAGTGTGGTGATACTAGGCATATCATGAGAGATTGTCCCAGACTTGGGAGGGGTGGATTTCATCAAAACACTCCTGCTACAAGCTTTATTCCAGTTGATACTCCACGTGAACAGTCAGCTAGAGGTGGAGGACAGGCGGGTAGGGGGAGCCTAAGAGGTGGAGGCCCGACCCGTTGATTTAATCACTAAGATTTGGCTGAGGCCAATACACCAGATGGTGTCGTTACAGGTACGATCCTGATTTTTATTATAAAAGGATATTTTCCTTAATTTGATTCGGTTCTAAATATTTGAGGTGAGTCCTCCTATTATGCTTCACTTATGGGTGAGCTTCGTAAATTTGTGACCCACTTATATGTTTATCCCTGTTGGGAGATTTAAGGATGTGAACCCATGTCTGTCATTTTATTTTTGTACACCAATGAGGGATATAAGTCCAAAAGTAATTTTTATTAATCATTACTGTGGGTTTAATGTGTTTTGGAATAATTGATTCTAATTTTTTAAGAATTATATACCCTACCGGTAGGAGGGTTCATTATATGTTGTGAAAATTATTTATGAAATATATTGAAAAGAAGAAAGAAAGAAAATTGAAAATTTCAGTTGGCACAATGTACAACATACTTCTGATTCGGAGTTGAGGATGAGATCCTCGCATTTTTACATGATGTGAAATATTTAAATCGGGCTGCAAGCCGCAGTGAAAGTTATGTAAGGACGAGGTCCTTGTGGTGAAATATTTATGAGTTTAAAAATTTTTCCTTTGTGAATATTCAGCCATTTCCGTGTTGTAAACATTGAGTTTTAACCTATGAGATGAGTGCCCAGGTGGCGTTAAATGTGATTCAATCGTGAGGTCTTCATGCCTCACGTTCCGTTGTCAGTATTATGAAAATTCGAAACGAAGTGATGGTTAATATGAGATTAATTGATGATGCTGAAATTAACTATGAACAGCTTTTAAGACCAGAGATGTGGTGATGGCCATACATATGATGTGCTTCATGTCCTGATATCATTATGATAATGCAGTGCTTGTAATGCTGAGATTAGTGTTATTGATATATACCTTGAGCTATTTTGTTGGGTTGTGGATATGTTGTTAGGAGTTGTTTAGGTGTTACTCTGGCAGGTGGGTAGGCCCAATTACAAGGGAGACTCTGCCAAAATTTCTGAAAAATTTGGGAGTTAGTAAAATTTGGGGGATTGAGATTTGCAAAAGAAGAGATAAATTATGTTATGTGTTTGAGGGCGAATGATCCTAAGCGGGGAATAATGTAACACCCCAGATAAAGTTTTGAATTACTTCAACACTATCGAGGAAATTGATGTATGCATAGGCACGAGTTGCTATAGCCAGTTGAGACTAATAATATGCGTTGTTGTGAGAAATCGGGTCTTTTGAAAATATTGGAGCGTAAGAAAATGGCCTCAAAGTTTTCAAATATGGATAAAAGAAATAATGTCAAATGAGATGATGTTGTCACGCTTATCTCAAATGCGGTAATGTGAAATTAACCATGAGTATAAGTGTAAAAGTAAAATCATCAATTTGGTAACCTCAGAATAATTCTTAGAACGTTCGAGGACGAACGTTTGTTTAAGAGGTGGAGAATGTAATGACCTAACTTGTCGTTTTAAGAATTTACACCCCGTTCAATGACTTAAGGTCTTGAGCAAGCTTGCAATATGTATTATGACCCGCGTGTGTGGTCGAGTTTGATTTACGGATGAATCAGAGAGATTTGGGATACTTAGTCCATGAGATAGAAGCTTAAGTCTTATGATTTTTACCGTATTCGGAACTGTGTGAAAACAATTCCGGAATGGAGTTCTGTCAGTTCCGTTAGCTCCGTTGGGTGATTTTGGACTTAGGAGCATGTCCGGACTGTAAATTTGAGGTCTGTAGCCAATTTAGGCTTGAAATGGCGAAAGTTAAATTTTTGAAGAATTGGACCGGAAGTGAACTTTTTGATATCGGGGTCGGAATGCAATCTTGAGAGTTGGAACAGCTCCGTTATGTTATTTGGGACTTGCCTGCAAACTTTGACGTCATTCTGGGTTGGTTTGATAGGTTTCGGCATGAGTTTTAGAAGTTGGAAGTTTTGCAAGTTCATAAGTTCGATTTGTGGTGCGATTTGTATTTTCGGCATTATTTGATGTGATTTGAGACCTTGAGCGAGTCCGTGTTAGGTCGTGGAACTTTTTGGTATGTTTAGACGGGGCCTCGGGTGTGTTTCGGATGGGTTACAGACCATTTCCTTCTATATTTGAACTGTTGATTCTGTTTTCTGGTGTTCTTCTTCGCGTTCGCGAAGATCACCTCGCGTTCGTGAATACTACCTCGCGTTCGCTAAGTGTTACTGCTGACCACCTTATACTTCTTCTTCGAGTTCGCGTTCAGCCCATCGCGTTCGCGAAGGTTTATCCTTTCCTTCACCGCGTTCGCGAAGCTCTTCATGGCAGCCTCATGTTTCTTCTTCGCGTTCGCGAAGAGCATCTCGCGTTCACGAAGGTTTCCTGTTCTTATTCTTGGCGTTCGCGGCCCTTTGCTCGCGTTCGCTTAAGTCAGTCGTGGGCCATTAGATTTTTCCTCTCCGCGTTCGTGAACATTCCATCGCATTCGCGAAGCACAACTGGACAGCTCATTTTTCTTCTTTGCGAACGTGATCCTTTCTCCGTGTTCGCGATGCACAATCACCTGGGCAGAATATAAGATTTCCAAATCGAGGGTTAGGCCATTTTTATCACATTTTGACTTGTAGAGCTCGATTTTGAGCGATTCCTTGTGGGTTTTTCAAGCAAATCGATTGGATAAGTGTTCTTCACCTAGAATCTATTTATTTCCATGATTATATGAAATAATTGTATTTGAAATATACTTATTTAAGGAAATTATATTTGAAGATATTTATTGAAAGAATTTTATATTCGAAAGATGTTTATTTGAGGAAATTATATTTGAAAAAGAGTTTTATTTGTAAGAATTATGTGTGAAAGATATGTAATTGAAGAACTTGAATTAAATGGATGTAAATGTATTTATCAATTATTGAGCGATATTAATGGTGATTTTATTGTCTTACTGTGCACATCACTGGTTGTTTTATGTTGCCCTTATTGTTATTTGTTTCCTATTATTTTGTATATTATATTGTATAGTTTATTAGACTAGTGAGTGTCTTGACTGTACCTCGTCTCTACTCCATTGAGGTTAGTCTTGATACTTACTGGGTACCGACCGTGGCGTACTCATACTACACTTCTGCACATTTTTGTGCAGAGCCAGGTATTGAAGATAACAGACTTGAGCAGAGTTAAAGCGGGATCGTAAGGATTCAATGTAGAGCTGCTTGGTCGTCACAGTCCCTTGGAGTCTTTTCATTCATTGTACTGTTAACTTGTAATCAAACAGTATTGTATATTCGGTCCTCGTGATCATTCTATGTATTCAGTTAGAGTTCGTGACTCAGTACTACCAGTCTTGGGAGGTTGTATATTCATATTTATTCCGCTGTCAGTTTTGATTATTTATTTAATTTAAAAAAAAGGCTTCAAAAGGTAATTGAAATCGGCTTACCTAGTCTTAGAGACTAGGTGCCATCACGACGCCTATGGTGGGATTTTGGGTCGTGACATGAAGAGGCTATCAACTATGACTTTTGATAGATTATGGAGATGAGAGACATTGCTGCTAAACGCAAGTCCCTTGAGGTTGATATGTCTGAACCATTTCTTGTGCATTTCATTATCAACTTACTTCCTGCGGAATATGGTCCATTCAAGATTTCTCACAACATACATAAGGATAATGTCCAATCAATGAACTTTTGATCATGTGTGTTCAAGAAGAAGGGAGGTTGAAGCATGAGACACCCGAAAGTGTTAATTTGATGACTCATGGTAAGAGAAATGCAAATAAGGGCAAAAGTGTTCCCATGAAAAATAAAAACACTTTTGACAAAGATGCTTGTCGTTTTTGTAAGAAGAAGGGACACTAGAAGAAAGATTACTTGAAATACATGAAATAGCTTGAGAAGAAAAGTAATTTTACCTTTGTATGTTATGAATCTAATTTTACTGAAATTTTTGATAATACACGGTGGATTGATTCTGGTGCTACAAAATTCACATTGCCAAAATCAGGCAGGGCTTTCTAACTCGGAGGAAACCGATAAGAAGTGAACAATACGTCTATTCTGGCAATAGGATGTGTTCACGTATGGAAGGCGTGGGGACTTATAAGATCATTTTGAAGGATGGTTTTCACTTAGATTTAGAAAATATTTTTTATGTTCCAAAATATTCTAGAAATTTAATTTTTCTTTCAAGACGATCGATTAGTGGATATGATTTGAATTTTTATTATCCTTCTGTGAAATGTTTGAAAGATAATAAAGTTATTGATTTTGGAAATTTGAATGGAAATCTATATAAACTTGAGCTAGAACCCACATTTGAATATAATATTTTAACTTTGCATGACAAAGAAAGTTACACTAAGCGATGTATTATCAATGAAAACGTATCAAGTCTTTGGCACAAGAGATTGGGACACATCTCTATTGATAGAGTCAAAAGGTTGGTTAATGATGGAGTTCTAAATGCTCTTGAGTTTTTTTTAACTTTGCGACTTGTGTGGACTGCATAAAGAGTAAGCAGACCAACAAATCAACTAAATGTGCCAAAAGAAGTTCTCAATTGCTTGAGATCACACATCAGACATATGTGGATCTTTTTCTACCCCTTGCTTGAATGGTGATATATATTTTATTTCATTAATTTATAACTATTCAAGATATATGTATCTCTATTTTATGTTTAATAAATCAGAAGCACTTGATGCTTTTAAAGTCTATAAAATAGAAGTAGAGAAACAAACTGGTGCTCAGATCAAAATTGTAAGATTTGAGAGGGGGAATATTATGGTAGGCACATAGATAAGGGACAAGTTAAAGGTCATTTGCTGAGTTCCTTGAAAGTGAAGGTATAATTCCCAATATACCATTCTAGGAATACCACAACAAAATAGTGTGGTAGAAAGAAGAAATCAGACATTAATGAACATTGTAAGAAGCATGATTAGTATATCAAGTTTACCTTTATCCTTATGGAGTGAAGCCTTAAAAACCACTGTGTATATTTTAAATAGGGTTCCATCCAAGATTGTCCCCAAGACATCTTTTGAGTTAGGAAAAGGATAAAAACCTAGTTTTAACCATTTACACGTTTGGGAATGTCCAACTGAAGTGAGGGTTTATAAACCACAACTAAAGAAGTTGGATGAATGAACAATACGCGATTATTTTATAGGCTATGCGGTTAACTCTAAGGGATTTAGGTTTTATTGTCCTTCTCATTCTCCTAAAATTGTTGAGGCTAGAAATGCTAAATTTCTTGAGGAACATGAAGAAAGCGGGAGTGGTTTGACTCAAAAGGTGGAACTTGAAAAAAAATAAGAGAATCATCTGTGGTACCTTTATTTATTGGGATCTTGAATGTTGCTCAGAAAAATCCTCATGAATTATTTTAACAACAACAAGTTCAAGAGCCACCACCACTTGAGGGGCCACATGAAGATCATCCCATTTTACCTGAACCCATTGAAGAAGTGTCTGAACCAGTGGGAGTAAGAAAAAACTCAAGAGTTCGAAAACCAGGAATTTCTAGTGACTACATTGTATATCTCCAAGAGTCCGATTATGATATTGGACTAAAAGATGATCCATGTTCGTTTTCACAAACCATGAGTGGAGAAAACTCCACACTTTGGTATGATGCCATGAAAGAAGAGTTAGAATCTGTGGCTAAAAATAAAGTATGGGATCTCGTCGAATTACCAAAGGGAGCCTCTACTATAAGTTCCAAATGGGTCTTTAAAACTAAAAGAAACTCATTTGGTAATATAGAACGATATAAAGCCAGACTTGTAGACAAGGGTTTTACTCAAAGGGAAGGTATTGGCTACTATGGAACCTTCTCTATAGTAGCAAAGAAGGATTCATTGAGAATAATCATGGCATTAGTAGCTCATTTTGATTTAGAGTTACATCAAACGGATGTAAAAATAATTTTCTTGAATGGAGATCTTGAACAAGAGGGTATACATGTGTCAGCCTATAGGATTTTGTTTTAAGGACAAAAGTCACCGTGTTTGCAAGTTGAATAAATCCATTTATGGGCTAAAGCAAGCTTCCCGCCAATGGTATATTAAATTTCATAATGTTGTTTATTCATTTGGATTTATGGAGAACATCACTGGTCAGTGTATATACCTTAAGATAAGTGGGGGCAAATATATTTTTCTAGTCTTATATGTGGATGAAATTTTTCTTGCAAGTAGTGATTTGGGATTGTTGCATGAGACTAAACAGTTCATTGTCCAGAATTTTGAGATGAAGGATATGAATGAAGCCTCTTATGTCATTGACATAGAGATTCACAGAGATAGATCCCAAAGATTACTTGGACTGTCTCAAAGGGCCTACATTGAAAGAATTCTGGAAAGATACGGAATGAAAAACTGTTCACCTATAGCAATACCCATAATTAAAGGTGACAAATTATTATTGAATCAATGTCAACAAAATGCATGGGAAAAGGAGTAAATGAAAGACATTCCCCATGCTTCGCTTGTTAGGAGCCTTATGTATGCAGAGATATATACTAGACTTGATATTGCTCTTGCTATAGGAATTCTTGGCAGATATCAAAGTAACCCTGGTCTTCACCATTGGAAAGTTGGTAAAAGGGTTTTTGATATATGCTAAGCATTCTGTAATGACCCGACCGGTCGTTTTGAGTATTATAGATCTGATCCCCCATTTACTGCTTATTTTATGCTAAATTGTTTTTAATTGACTTGTCATGGTAGTTGGTTCGGTTCTGGGGATGTTTTGAAATGAGTTGAAATACTTAGTATCAAGGTTAGAAGCTTAAGTTAAAAAGGATGACCAGATGTTGACTTATGTGTAAATGGCTCCGAAATGGAGTTTTGATGGTTCTGATAGCTCCGTTTGGGTGATTTTGGACTTATGAATGTGTCTAGATAGTGATTTGGAGGTCCGTAGTTGATTTAAGCTTGAAATGGCAAAATTTGGAAAATTAGAAGTTTTGGAAAGTTTGAAGTTTGACCGAGAGTTGAAGTTGTGGTTATCGGGATAGGATTTTGATTCTGGGAGTTGGAATAGTTGTGTCATTTATGACTTGTGTGCAAAATTTAAGGTCAATCGAACGTGATTTGATAGGTTTCGACATCGATTGTAGAAGTTAGAATTTCTTAGCTTTTGTTAGGCTTGAATTGAGGTGTGATTAGTGTTTTTGATATTGGTTGATGTGATTTGAGGCTTTGACTAAGTTCATATTGTGTTTTAGGACTTGTTGGTATGTTTGGTTGAGGTCCCGGGGGCCTCGGGTGGAGTTCGGATAGTTAACGAATCGAAGTTTGTAATTGAAGGATTCCTGAAGTGCACCACGTCTGGTGCGATCGAACCTACGAAGAAATTGGTCGCAGGTGCGCAACCGCAGAAGCGAAAGAGTCATCGCAGGAGCGGATTTGGGTGAGCTGGGGAGTTGCACAGGTGCAATGGTAATTTTTGCACCTGCGAGTTCGCTGATGCGGAAGGAGCATCGCAGAAGCGAAATGCGGCCTAGTGAGGCAGGTCCGCAGAAGCGGAAGTCTTCTCGCAAAGCGAGGCCGCATGTGTGGATTAGTGGTCGCATGTGCGCAAGGCCAGTGTCCAGTGTAACTCTATATATGCGGAGCTTTGACCACAAAAGCGGAACCGCATGTGCGGTTAAATGATCTGCAGAAGCGAAAAGGGCTGGCCAATGTTTACAACTCGAGGGTTTCGTGATTTTAATCATTTTGTACATTTCAAGCTCGGACTAAGGCGATTTTTGAGAGGATTTTTGAGGGGTTTCTTGAGGTAAGTCACTCTTGATCATTTTTATTCAATAATATTGTTTCCCTATTGAATTTCCCACCTAGATTGTGTGTTTTTGAGGTGGGATTTTGGGAGTTCTAGGCTAGGGATTGGAGAGTTAAATTTGAGGATTTGAGTGATGATTTGGTATCGGATTTTGATAACTTTGGTACGGTTGAACTCGTGGTTGAATAGGCTTCGGGATTTTATGA
This sequence comes from Nicotiana otophora, assembly GCA_000715115.1. Lineage (NCBI taxonomy): Eukaryota > Viridiplantae > Streptophyta > Magnoliopsida > Solanales > Solanaceae > Nicotiana > Nicotiana otophora. The sequence continues at coordinate 55,186 of AWOL01S0004674.1, read as the reverse complement.
CTTTTATTGGATTCCAAGATGTGGGACCGGGGGTTGACTTTTGAGTTGACTTTTTGACTTATGATTAAGAATTTAACATTTTCATATGGAATTAATTCCAATAGCTTAAGTTGATTATATCGAATTGTTTGTGGCTATATTCGAGGCGTTCGGAGGCCGATTCGCTAGGCAAAGGCTTTTTAGCGAAGCGATTCGATTAGCTTGAGGTACATATTGTATTTAAACTTCATTGAAGCACTAGTTGCCTGAATTGTTGTGATAGCCACGTACTTTTGGATGTGCACATGCGTGGATATGCCCGTGTGCGGTCACCGAGGTTATATATTCATGTTCGAGTTGTGTTCGGGCTATTATAAGCCTAGAATTGACTTTTAAGCTTTAAGTTATTATATCTTAAGTGTTGTAACAGTTTATGTGATCTATTTGAGCCATGTTGAGACTACTTAGAGGTTTAACCCCTGAATGAATTTGATAAATACTTTTCATTGATGAAATTTTCGGTTTGAGCTACGATAGCACATTTTGCACATGCCTACACTTTAGCATGTCATTTACACCAGTCCAGGGATATGAGAATCTTATTTCATTTATCATATACCTCTATATTTGATTTATGGCTTTCGTATGATATATTTGGACTGGGGTATACGGCTATGCCAGTCGGATTACGTTATTGGCACATGAATTATCCGTGCATCACGTGAGTTGTCCGTGCGGATCCATGTATTGATATTATTGGCAAGTGAGTTGTCCGTGTAGCAAGTGTGTTGTTCGTGCATATATTGATAATATTGACATGTGAGTTGTCCGTTTCGCACGTGAGTTGTCCGTACATGTTCTATTATTAACATGTGAGTTGTCCATGCAACACGTGAGTTGTCTGTGCAATGTGTAGAACTTGTATTTTCTTGATCATTTATCTGATTTACCTGTTCCTTTCCTTTACATGCCATAATACTGTTTGAGCAGGGTAATTGAGAAACAATGCACATGCACACACGGATATTCTTCTCACGAAGCCTTATGAGTTAGTTTTAAATATTGTGTTGTGCTGGTCTAAAAAGGCAGAATTACACCGAAATAACTAGTATCCTCAATAATTTAAGCTTCTCTTACGTTGACTTGTTTATTTGCGATATTTATTGAGTTGGTTGTACTCACACTACACCCCGCACCCCGTGTGTAGATCCAGGCATTTTCGGGCACGATGGTTGTTGATCGTGGAGTTTTACTTGTTCGGGGATTATCGAGGTAGATGCTTTGGCGTCCGTAGACCTTGATTCTCTTCCCTTATCTCTCAGTTTTTTTGATTATTTTGTTCTACTTTCTTAGACAGTGTATTAGATTGTGTTACTCTATAGATGCTCATGTACTCAGTGACACCCAGGTTTTGGAAAAAACCTTTGTAATAAGTTGAGGTGTTTCCATCCAATTTTTGTGAGATTTTCACTTATTTAAGCATGTTTTAGTATATATTTAAATTGAAAGTGTTGGTATGTGTGAGTTGTCGGCTTGCCTAATATCATGATAGGCGCCATCACAACATGTTGAGTTTTGGGCCGTGACACATTCCTACCGCAAAAAGACCTAAGGCTCGTTAATTTGGTTATTTGACTATTCTAAAAGGTGGCTAGATGGTCTTTTTCTTTCACATATATTTATGTAACATTTTTGTAAATACTACTAAATTGATCAGTTGTACATATTAACAATGTATAAATTACATGATTTATGTAATTTAATCTTCTTTTTTTTTTAATTGCAAATATTATACATATCAACAACATACCCAATATATTCCCACATGTGAGGTTTGGGGAGGGTAATGTGTACGCATACCTTATCCCTACCTATTGAAGGTAAATATACTATTTCCAATAGACCCTCAGTTCAGAATGGTAGGGAGGAGGAAAAGAGGAAGAATAATAATAAGAAGCAGAGGGAGAAAAAGAAGAAGAAAAAGAAATAAAGAGAGAGGAGAAGGGGGGAGGGGAAGAATAAATATTACCAAAATAGTAACCACAGGAGAATATGATAACTGAAATAAACTAAACAATAGGGAGTGGGCGTTCTGGCAGTTTGGATTGGATAATGGACTAAATATAAAGTATAAAAAATTCGAATTTTCAGATATCCAAAAATCCGAAGCATCAAATCCAATATCCAATCTTAAATCCAAAAATTTTAAAAGTTAAATCCAAAATCCAATCCGTAATCTGAAAATCCAAACCAAAAATTTTAAAAATTAGGATTTCGGTTTGGATTTTAGATTTGCCCAAACTACGCCCACCCCTACTAAACAACGTGATGTAATATAAATCTTAGAAATAGGAAAGTTTATACGTGCTACTAGCACTACTAGTAAGAAAGGAGGAAACTCTCAACTACCTACTACATTCTACCCTAATCCTCGATATTTACACCCTCTTATTATGTGATGACTTGATAGGTCATTTTGAGTATTAGCCTTTAATTCCGTATTATGAGATCTCCGTTAGCTTTGTTTAATATTTCTGGGTTTGCGTGCGTGGTCCGTGTCACTATTTGAAAAGCTTTTATGTGAAAATTTTGAAGAAATATGAATTTTGGCTTTAAAAATAACTTGAGTTGACCACAGTCAATATTTTGTGAAAGCGATATCAGATCGGTGTTTTGGCGATTTTGGTAGGTCCATATCGTGATTCTGGACTTAGGCATATGCCCGCAATTGAAATTAGAGGTCCCTAACCTGATTTGACTTATTTTGCTGAAATCTAACATTTTGAAAGTTTGAGAATTTACTAAGTTTGACAGTAAGTTGACTTCTTAACTAACGTGTTCTGATGTTGAAACTTGGAATAGTTCTATATTGCTATTTGAAACTTGTCTACAAAATTTGGTTCAATTCAAATTGATTTGACATGATTCGGACTCTTAAATGTGATTCTAGTGTTCTTGAGCTTCACTTTGAAATTTTATTCGTTTTGGGGATTGATTCGTAGTTTGGCTAATGCTAGGATTGCTGGTGCAACACCAGTTCTAATATCTGCTGCAGATCTCACGTTTGTGAGGTTTTGGCTCGCATTTGCAAGAAAATGGTTCTCAATTACGAACAGCTCAGGATCTCATTTGCGATCACTTGGTCGCATTTGCGATGCGTGGAAAAATTGTACTCATTCGCAATTGTGAATGTAGTGGTCGCATTTGAGAAGGTGGGAACTTTACATTTGCAATCATATTATCACATTTGCGACTTCTATGGCTCTGAGACATGATTCGCATTTGCGACCCCTGTCTCGCATTTGCGAAGCTCGCATATGAGAAAAAGACATCGCAATTGCGACATTTGCAACTAGGTAAAAGAGGGGAAAAACTAGACTTAGCTCATTTCATGCATTTCTCAACCCTAAACACTCTAGAGGCGATTTTTCAAGAGGCTTTTCTTCCCAAATTTATTGGTAAGTGACTTTAATCCATTTTCTTTCAATTACCCATTACATTTTATGATATTTCAATATCAAATTTAGGATTTTCATGGTATAAATTAGGGATTTGGGTAGAATTGAGAATTTTTATAAAATTGATATTTAGACCTCGAATTGATGTCGAATTTCGAAACAAACAACATAACCGGGCTCGATGGTGAATGAGTAATCAGGTTTCGGTTCGAATCTTAGGTTTTGACTAAGCGGGCATGGGTTTGACTCGTGTTGACTTTTTTTAAAATGATCAAAATTGAACCTCTTTCATTTGTGGGTAGTTTCTAAAGCTTATTTTGAATCATTTGGTCAATAATTTGCTAGATTTGATTGATTTGGAGGCTTGTTCGAAAGGAAAGGTCGTGGTTGATTGATTTCTTGAGTCGCAGAGTGAGGTAAGTGTTAAGTCTAACCTTGATTTGAGGGAATTAGGAAACTTGAACTACATGTTATGTGAATTATGTGGGAAACGACGTATATGTGAGGTGACGAGTGTATATACGCCGTTATGGTTCTTGCTTCTATGTCTTCGTTACTTCATGATATGCCTTGTTTAGTGCCTTAATTGCTACATGCTTATTTGACTTATATGCCATAGTTGTTACTTGTCATTTTGTTATTCTTCTATTAAATTTCCCATCCCTTCCATGAATCCCATGCTTATTTGCTACTTGTCTCTACTTGGCTTACTTGCATTTCTAAATTGTCATATGCCTTACTTGCCTTATAATTTTGTAATATTTTCTACTTTCTATAACATAGTTTCACTTGTATAAGTTGTTAAATTGGTAGATACCGATGAGTTGATAAAGTTGATACATTCGAGATGTTAGAGATTCTTTGATCACTATGTGATTCTTCATCGCCTCGTACATTTATTCTCTTGATGTAGAAATTTTTGTAGATTTTAGTTGTTGAATTGTTATTGTTGATTGAAATTATTTGGGGAGCGAATTGCAGGTCGTAACGGAAATTTAAAGGTGATGAGTTAGAATGGCGGAATAAGGACAAATTATGAAATTGACAAATTATGATATGGTGGGATCGGGTTGCACGCCACAATGAATTGTTTGTGTTGTATTTGTTTGTGACTATTGGATTTGCCTCAGTATTTGAGATGAGTTTATAAGACTTGTTATTCTGGGCTCTCTGGTATTTGGATTTCGAGTTTGTTTTTGCGAGTTAACTGCTTTATTTTCATTTTTTGTTATTCTTGTTATTATTATTATTATTATTATTGTGTGTAGGTTATTATCAGTGACCCACCTTACCCTCGACACTTATAGAGTACATGAGGTCGGTTATACTCATACTACACTCTGCACTTCTTATGCAGATATCGGAGTTGGTCCCATCAGCATTGAGTGAGATTTGCTCGGATCTAGCTATCAGTGGAGACTTGAGGTATAGCTGCACATCGTCTGTAACCCTGAATTCCCCTTCTATATCATCTTATTTTGATTCATACAATTATATTTTTATTCAGACTATTATTTGTAGTACTGTAGACGCTAATGTATTCGTGACACCGGTTCTGAGATTGTATTTTGATTATGTCGTTTATTAGTTTTATCACCTTATTTCAGACTATTCAACTTTACTGTTATCATTTGATTTAAATTGTTAAAAAATGGTTAATGAATGTAGCTAATGTTGACTTGCCTAACAAGTGAAACGTTAGGCGTCATCACGGTCCCGAAGGTGGAAATTCCGGGTCGTGACAAATTGGTATCAAAGCACTAAGTTGCCTAGGTCTCATGAGTCATGAGCAAATTTAGTAGAGTTTGGAGGATTGGTACGGAGACGTCTATACTTATATTTCAGAGGCTATAAGGTTTTAGGATTTTTTCACTTCTTTCTTTCTCTATCGTGCAGTTTATTTCCATTATTGAAATTTGAACCATTCTACTCTTGTTCTTTCGCAGATGGTGAGAACTCGCACAATGTCTGCAGCCGGACAGGGCCAGAGCCCCCTGTTGCAGCCACTACCAGGGGTAAGGGCCGAGGCAGAGCTCAGCCTAGAGCACGAGCAACAGCAGCACCCATAGTGGGGCCTCAACTTGACCATAAGGAGGACGTCCCAGTTCATGCCTTTCTTTTGCTTTTGGCTAGGTGACCGCATCTTCTTCTATTCGTAACTTTGTATTGTACCTGTTGTACATGTCATTCCAAGTAGTTGCAGGAAATTCCCGCAAACTTTCTTTCAATCTTCCCATGGCTTCTGAACTTTTTTCATTCAAGTTGCTTGCAAATGCCATAACTGCCCAGTTATCAGGGACTCGTGGAAATACCATCCTTTCTGCTGGAATCTATCCACAAGTTCGCTGAGTAATTCCGTGCTTTCCTGTTTTACTTTAAAGATATCTTCCATCCTCTTCTCTACCTTTTTGGCTTGCGAATGTGCTTTTATAAATGAATCTGCAAGCTTAGCAAAAGAGTCAATAGGATTTTCAGGTAATAATGAGTATCATGTTAATGCCCCTTTCGTAAGGGTTTCACCAAATCTTTTCACCAAGATTGATTCAATTTTATGCTTGGTTAAATCATTTCCTTTAACCCAGTGGTGAATGTGATAACGTGGTCTCGTGGGTCAGAGGTCCCATCATATTTTGGGATATCATGCATATTGAATTTCTTGGGAATTGATAAAGGTATTGCACTTGGATTCCAAGGCTGTTGTGAATATTTGTCGATATCCACTCCTCTGATTATTGGCGATACACCAAGTATCTATTCTATCCGCTCATTTTGTTCCTCGAGCTGTTTCTGCAAGGTTAGTACCAAATTTTGTAAATTAAAATTATTTGGTATATCTGATCCTCCGTCTTTGGATTCAAATGGCATTTCTCCACTTCCTAAGTCATCAAGCCCTGAATGTGGATTTTTCAGAGTTGTATTTACTGGTGGAGGAGTCTGCACAATATTGGGCAACTCACTTGCAAAAGCACGCAAAGCATCACTAATGTGTTGTGCAATCATTTGCTTCAAATTATCTTGCTCGTTGGCTTGCTCGCCTACTTGTTGCCCATCAGTTCGAGTAGTAGACCTTTCAGGTGAGTTTTCTCGTGAGCGTTGCGGAGTTGTTGTGTGTGTGGTGTGGTGGAGTTCCACATTGTTGTCCTCTCTTACCCACCCGATCAATTTCGTTAGTAGTAGACATATTTTGTTGCTAAAAATAAAATTTGGAAAGTGAACTGATTATCAGAGTTCCCGTTAACGGAACTAATTTATTTAACCAAAAAATAGTTTTTGTGGTCAAAGCCAATATTTTAAAAAAATAGGATTCTAATAACCAAATTTACTTCACTTTTCCAAAAATACAAGAATAAAATAAACGATTGAAATGATAAATAAAGGAAAAAGCTTATTGTTGATAGTTGATTTCTCCCAGAATTACAAATTGGAATTTTAAATCAAGTAAAAGTAAAAGACTGATCGCACATATTTGAGAATATTCAAATGATCGTACAAAACAATGTATGGGTCCTTATATAAGGAATTATAGTTGTAACAATTCCCTTAGTTAATTCTCACTCCTTACTAACATTAATTGCATTGATTGCCCGTTACTAAATCTACTCGTAACGATTATGGTAATAATAGGTAATCACGCATATTCAGGGTTGATGCAGATTCTTTTTTCATATTTATAACTGATTTATGAATCTTCTCATTTTATGGTCTTCATACATCTCGTGCTCATTTCTTCTTTCTTAGCTATTAGGTACGGTATTTTCTTTGATAAAACACCATGGATATTTTATCCATGCCTCATTAACTTTTTTTATTGACCCGATATGGATTCCACCTAGAGACGGATCCGGGATTTGATGGTTACGGGTGCCACACAGGGATGCACATTTATCGAAGCAGTGTCACACGACACTGCTTCGTCTAATTCTTTTGTTAAATATATGTATTAATACTGTGAGGAAGCAGATAAGTAGGAAAAAATGACACCACTTGGCATAAGTTGTCTCTTGGCGTATTGGTTTCGGCTTGATTTTGCTCTAAGAGGTCAGAGGTTCGAACCTCAACTAGCAACATCATTTTTGTAAATATTTGAGAGAATTTATGTGGTTTAAAATTGTGATGAAGTAGAATTTAATTCAGGATTTTTTCTGACTTAAGACTCAACAAAACTAATAGAGTAAACATATTTATTGTATAGAAGTATGATAATTAAAGTTATTATTCCCATTCTTTTATAAATTTTGACACTGCTTACAAAAGTCCTGTGAATGCCCCTGGTGCCACTGTTTTTAATGCAAACCGACCACAGTGAAGAAATTGAACTTGGGTGTACATTTAGTCGGTTCGATCCATTTTTGATTAATTCGGTTTGTTCAGTCCATTTTGAATTAATTAAATTCAATTCAATTTAAAATTACTTTATGCATATATGAATATGTGATCACAAACTCGAATAAGTTCTGTCCAATTTGGTCTAATTCTCTAGTTTCAAATTCGATTAATATGATTAAAAATATAAAGAAAAATAAAATTTTAAATTAGGAAATACACCACTTCAATCTACATATAGCTCGATTAATATTATGTCTTTGATGCATCACTCTAATTTCTAAAATTAATAAAATAATATTAGATGGATAAAAAGAGGAAATGATTAAAATCACATTCAAATAAATTGAAGATCTAGAAAATAAAAGGAAGCAAATATACAATTTAAATAAATAATAAAAAGGAGATTGTACAAATAGAGTAAATAACATAGGTGAAGAAATTAAAAGAAGGAGCATAAAGAAAAGAAAGGGAAGGGAAAAAGATAACAACAAAACAAATAGGACCACAATAAGGTCTCGATCCTGGACATTTTATGTAACCATGGCACCTTCAATTATTTTCTGATTTGGGATGCCACTCGTTTTATATGTTCAATATTTTGAGGAAAATACTAGTACATGTATACGATTTTACTCGAGCGATCGGGTGGCGTACCATCCCCAATCCCCTACATAAATCCGTCCATGATGCCACCTGTCATTATATTATCAACCCATGTATTATGGCTTTTTTACAAAATACACTTAGGAGAGGGATAGTTTGAAAAGAAATTTGTTTTCTTATAGTAAGATGATATTTACAATATTTATACTATAAACATGTTTACCTTAATTTTGATAATCACTAGACCAATGTGTTATTGGAATTCTAAATGGATTACTCTTTTTAAAATGTACAAAACTTTTCGCATTTACCAGTTATGGGTGCAAATTACTTAATCTAAAATAAATTCATTGTGATCTTCGACTGTCCACACACTTTTAAAAAAAAAATATAAGAATGCAAAAGAAAACTAAGAAAAAAAGCGATTAGGTAACCTGCTTCCCAATATTTTCTAATGGCATATCTTTCCTTGAATTAGACTAAACTTTCAACCCAAGATTAAGAGATTGACTTTGTCCTTGATTACGTTGTATAGCCATCGCGCTGTTGGCTTGTTGACAAGTAAAGCACAAACAAATCTTATTCAATTTTAAAATCATTCGTTCTACGAAAGTTAAACTAATACTACGGAGTACTTATTTCATATGTTTTTGTCTTTTTATTTAAAAGTCACTCAATGTTGTTTTAGTATTTGTAAATACAAAATTTGCAGAAACTTGTCTGGCCATGAATATACAAAACATTAAATTCAAAATTTGAATTAGAGAAACATTCAAATACTTATTTGAATGTACATTTCAAGTAAATTATTAATTTGGATGTGTTGTGTTACAAGATATATACTGATTTTTTAGTCGTGCGCCAAATGGTTGTGTCGTAACGCCCAACGAACTTGGAATAGATCATGGAAGATCAGGATGCAAATTCTATCGGAGGCAAAAAAAATCTAGCTATATTTTTCCTGTATAAATCTTGATTGACATATATAGTTACGTTGTTGGATTTTGAGTAAAAGTGTGAATGAAAAATTAAGGAAAATAAAATTTTGAATTAGTTCCTTTTACAAAGAAACTTTGTTCATTATTGGATAGAAAAAGAGGAAGATTGTTGTGCTTATATATACAGAAGTACTTCTTCTACCTCTTAAAGAGTCGAAAAGAGAGCAAGCCTCGCACAGTCATTGCTCGACTTCGAATTTATTTGATATATTTTGGACTAGATTTATATTCCTTTTCTGTTAATTTTTTTTCTGATATTTTCACGCGATATTTTAATCTAAAAAATTTACAGTTATTTTTCCAACAGTCATTTCGCGAATAAATAAAACTTAACAAAAATTTAAATAATTTATGTTGAATAGACACCTTGTCAAATGAACAAGTATCTTTACACTTGTTGAAACTTATTCTCGTTGACTATAAATTTTTAATTTAAAAAATTTACAGTTATTTTTCCAACAGTCATTTCGCGAATAAATAAAACTTAACAAAAATTTAAATAATTTATGTTGAATAGACACCTTGTCAAATGAACAAGTATCTTTACACTTGTTGAAACTTATTCTCGTTGACTATAAATTCAGATGCTTCGCCTGTTTTTTTCTCATCGAAAAATCTGAAAAATACTCACTCCCTCTCTCTTCAACATATCCCATAGTTTTCCAAAACAAACTACTCCTTTGTTTTGTGCCAAATTTGCTAAAGAACGGAAGCAAACAACAACAACATAGTGGGATTCCACAAGTGGTATCTAGGAAGGATAATGTATACGCAAATCTTACCCAAACTTTGGAGGACAGAGAGTCTGTTTCCGAAAGGCCCTCGACTCAAGAGGAAGAATAGGAACAAATAAATAACAACAACAAGGCCATAAAAATGATATCAATAATGTAAGGACCGGAGAAAAAAATAAATAAAAGAAAACAGTATCAATAGCAATGGCAAAAGTAATAGCCACAAGCAGTAACACGAGAGGGTACTAAAAAATTGAACCGGGAGATAGTACTAAAACAACCCTAATACCGACATTCTAAGAATTGAAGACAATGTTCTAGTTAGCTAGTTCTAATAAACCTGAAACAAATCAGAAAAACACACGATGACATATTACCCTTCTACCCTAATTTTCGACCTTCATACCCTCCTATCAAGAGTCAGGTACTCGGTAAGCTGAAGTCGTCCTATGCCGTGCCTTATCACATATGGAAGCAAACAAAAGGACCCGAAAAAGAAAGAAAGAATTTCCCACCCCATAAAACACAATTAGGAAAAGAATGAAGGTCCTTATGTGCAAAAACCAATCCTTGAATCAATAAAAAGAAGTTCCCGCTTCTTGTCAAAATTTCTTCCCCATATCTCTCTCTTCTATCAAAGCCTCCCTTCTTAACGACGACGGTTTCTATTCAAAGTCCTTAATTTTTCTTACATTTCACATTTATTACCCCCTAACTTTCTCCTTAAATTTTCCTTCATTTTCTCTCTGTTCCCCAATTTTATCGTTTCTACAGATCTGTAAGTTCTTTTCCTTTTTTTTTTCTATCTTCCTCCTATGTTATCCCTGCATGTGTCTTAGATTAAACATTTAATTATAATTTTTTCTTCCTTATTTTTTTTATCATTTGGTGAATTGATCATTTTTATGCTTAATTCTTTTTCTTATCCAAATTAATTTTACTGTTTATAGGTGTTCTTTTTTATTATTTATTCTCGTTTTCCGGGTTTTTCCGGAGGTTTTGATTAGTTGTTTATGCTAGAATATTTAAGTTGAATTATGTTTTTAATCTTGTTTATTAGAAGATTGAAGATTGTTTTTCTTAGATGGGGTAGCGTAGAATGTCTAGTACAGTGTAAGTGATGAAAACAGTAAACTTTAACTTTAGTGGAAAACATTAGTTTTACAAGGGCCTTTATGTTTGTTCTTCACTGTTTTGCAACTGGAAGTTTATGTGGATAGTTTTGCTCACGAATTTCTTGCTGAGATTAATATGTTGCAATATCCAAGATTTGAACTTTATGAGTTTTGGATTCTAGGACAGCGACGTCATCATGTCAAGTGCTAGTAACTAGGTTTTGAATTCAATTTTTGTATTACATATTTGGTGATTTCTAGCTCATACACATAGTTTGAGCCAAAGCTAGAATTCATATCTTAAAGCCTACATTTGCCCCTGTCTGCTTTTTTTTTAAATATAGATTTCTTGAAACTTACAATTTTTTTTTTTTGATTTGGTTAGTTACGGGCGGCTGCTAAATTTAGGAACTCACTGTGGTTGTTAAGCATTCCCATGATAGTAGATTCGCATCATGGAAAAAGAAGTTGCTGTTGCAGAAGCTGCAGTCAATTATTCCGCTGCCGGAAAGGGAGAAACTAAACCAATTGTTGACAACGAACCCTTTAAAAATGAAGTTTCTAGCCAGAGGAATTTAGGGAGTACACCAGCCGAACTGCGGGAGGCAGATAAGGTGAATGGTCGAATAGATGAACAGGAAAAGAAAATCTCCGAAGATAATTCTATTTTATATTGCAGTGCTGTGAAGAGTCAGGTTAATACAAATAATGAGCAGGGAAAGGAGAATTCGTTTGGTGAAAGCACGCCAAGTTCTTCACTTGCTAATGAAAACGAGATTGATAAACCCGACTTAAATCAAGTTCTCTCCACAGGGGAACTGAAATCGGCTAATAGTGGAGAGGAAAGTTCTGAACCAGAGATGTCTGATTTGAATGAAAAGAAGGCTGATTCTGTGAAAGGGGACTTGAAAAGTATCGGGGAATCTAGCAAGAATCTTGACGAAGCTCTTGATGAGGAGGAAACAGAACCTGTCTTTGATGGAACAGAAGAACCTGGGATGGGTGTTAATAGGAGCTTATCAGCCCGTTCTGTACATCGTGACTTAGAGGCACATGGATCTGTTTGGCCTGAGAAAGCAGTGGCTATTACAAACTTTGTTAGATCAAAGAGTACAGTTGCGGTCAGTACTGTTCTACGTCGTCTTTCTGGTAAAAGTGATGATGGTCAAGATGTTACCGATGAAGAAGATAAGAGTAAATGCAACGAGAGGAACATTGCTGCATCAGAAGAATGTGAAATGCAAGCCGTGTCAGAGAAAACTGCAGAACGACCTCGGTGGAATCCCCTCAGCTTAATTGGGATTTTACGTGATGATACCGGAAACATAACAGAAGAGAAGGAGATCTCACAAGAAGCAGTTTTACCAATAGACATGAAGGGACGGATTATATTGTATACAAGGTTGGGATGCCAGGAAAGTAGAGAGGTAAGACTTTTTCTACACAGGAAAAGACCCGGATACGTTGAGGTAAACATTGATGTGTATCCTAGTAGAAAGATGGAACTGGAGAAAATTGCTGGTGATTCTGCTGTTCCTCTAGTATTCTTTAATGAAGTTTTAATGGGTGGATGGAGTGAGTTAAAGAGCTTGGATGAGTCTGGAAAGCTCTCGGAGAAGATTGAATATGTTGTTGATGAAGCACCATCATTTGAAGCTCCTCTACCACCTCTTTCTGGTGAAGATGATTTGTCCAGTAGTGGGTCCATTGATGAGCTAGCTATTATTGTTAAGAAAATGAAACAGTCTATTGTTGTAAAGGACCGGTTTTATAAGCTGCGCAGATTCACCAATTGTTTCTTGGGATCAGAAGCTGTGGATTTCCTGTCCGAAGATCAGTACTTGGAAAGAGAAGAGGTCAGTTTTTTCAGTTACATAAAAATTAGCTTATGGTAAGCCGGGTCCAAAATATGGGTAAAAAACCGAATCAAAATAAGTTTTGCATATAATTGTTGGCTCCTTAGTAACATTCTATAAGCAAGGTACTCTATTGTTTTATTCTTTTCAATTCTTAAGACTACTTGAAATTAGTTGAAAACAAACTAATTAAACCTAGAGGATCTTCTAAGGCAGCATATTGACTTCAGCATGTGGTCACCATGGCTTAGTTTCGCAACATGTGGATTATGGCATACATGTCTACTTTGACTTTGAATTGGGTACTTAAAATACACAACAGATCATAGTTTATCAATTTTGGTGTATGAAGATAATATTCCATGTCTTGTTCTTGTTCTTCTCTATAACAATTATTCTATTCTTCATGGTCAGCCGAGCTGTGAAAATTTTCCTTGAAATCACTGTATATATTATCTGGTTAATTCACCTGGTTAGTACTCAATAATCATGTTTTTGAGAATGGTAACATTAGTACTCAATAATCATGTTGACATTACTCTTTACAATTATTCATGTACTGTATTCAAATACTTCCTGTCCTGACCGCAACTCATTCTTTTTTTGCGTCTTGATGATATATACTAATCTTATGTGTAAAGAAATAGTTGGCTTCAACTGTTCTTGGAATTGTATTTTATATATCGTTATAGAACACTGTTCATTCCATGATCAGAAATTATTGGATAGAAATCTGGAACATATTGGTTCAATGTATGCATTGTGATAAACCTTGCAAAACTGTACATTGACTTTACGTGCACGCACACACACATATTTGAGGTGATTTTCCCTTTTAGACCTGAAACTTTTCCTTCGTTACTTTTAATTGAAATATATGTGGACTGCGAGTATCTATGTTCACATTTTTCTGATAAGAAACTGGAGCATTTACTGTTGAAATCAAAATACAAAAGAAATTTACTATGTCCTAATAGAAAGAATAATGAAAGAAATTAAAATGGGCAGCAAACTGAGTATCGATGGTCACTATGTAGTACTATGCTCATGTTTAGATGTCCTCTAAGATATTTATATGTATCCTGAAGAAAAATGGAATCACAAGAAGTATGAAGAAACCTATTTAGTGAGTCCACACTTTCAGTAGATGCGTTCTGTGCTATTACAAGTCATCTCTTCATCACTTAAAAGTTAAAGCGATGGAGCAAATCAGCAATCCGAAGGAGTTATCGCTTCATGGCTGAAGTGATGCGCTCCCAAAGTTTATCGCTTCAGACAGTGAGGTGCAAAACTTTAATTCTTTGAGTATGACTTTAAACGATGACAAGGAAAAGGAGAAAAAGGATGAAGAAATGGCCTTTTGCTATTTAAGTACCAGGATTCTCCTCTCTAGTCCCCACGTACGTTTCAGCGTGAGTATTTAATCAGTTTCTTCATCCATGATAGTATTGTCATGATTTTATACTAGATGTTGAAATTAGTATTTTAATTGCAATCTTATGTTATGGTACCATCTCAAAATAAATAAAAAAATTACAATCTGATGTTATAAGTCATAAATGCATATATGCTGGAATTGGTATTTTAATTGCAATCTAATGTTAAAAGTTATAAATGTGTATTTGCTAGGGAATGTGTATTTTCAGTAAATTGTGCTTTTCACTTCAAACAAGCATGTGCTTCGCTTCTTGCCTTCTGCTTAACAGCCCCATGGACCTTGTTGCTTATTTGTGCTTTTCGCTTTTGAAAACATTGTGTGCTGTGGATCTTAAAACTTTCTCTCATTGCTTTTGTCCTTTAGGCTGTTGAATTTGGTAGGAAGCTTGCAAGCAATCTTTTCTTCCAACATGTATTTGAGTAAGTGTCTGATTATTCTTTTCTTCTATCTCTACATCGTGTGTGAGCTTTTGGCTGCTATATCTCAGTATCTTATCCGTCTGGTCTGTCTGTTCCTTATTTTCCAGTGAAAATGTGTTTGAAGATGGCAACCATTTGTATCGTTTCCTCGATGATTATCCCTTTGTATCTCACTGTCAAAACATCCCAAGGGGTTTAACAGAAGTTAAGCCCAAACCCATAATAGAAATTTCATCTAGGTTGAGATTTTTGTCTTGTGCAATTTTTGAAGCTTATGCATCAGAAGATGGGAGGCATGTTGACTATAGAAGCATCCACGGCAGCGAGGAATTTGCAAGGTTGGTTTCTGGGGTTCCATAAACTGACAAGACGCCATCTAATGTGTTTGTACTTAGATTAGCTATGCTTGTAATATTATATGTCTTGGTATTGACGGAATGATGCTATTCTAGGTACTTGAGAATAACTGAGGAGCTTCAAAGAGTGAACTTGAAAGACATGCCTAGGGAGGAGAAGCTTGCCTTTTTTATTAATCTCTACAACATGATGGCCATTCATGCAATATTGGTTTGGGGGCATCTCTCTGGACCAATGGAGAGAAGAAAATTGTTTGGGGAGTTCAAATATGTCATTGGTGGGTGCACATATTCACTATCAGCTATCCAGAATGGAATCTTAAGGGGTAATCAGAGACCACCATACAATCTAATCAAACCATTTGGAGTACGACAAACATCTTAAGGTAAGACTGTGTTTACTTTGTCTGTGTTACATTTTGGATTCCTGCATATGTAGAATTGTGGAACTGGACATTTGTTCGGGCAGTAATTTACTCTTCTTAGCCGTAGGATATTCCATTTGATCATATCCAGATGACAAAATGTATGTCTGTTGTCTGTTTTCTTTGCAGGCTTTTGTATTTTGGCGTCAAACTGTGAATCAATTCATATTAAGCTTTAGGTTTTGCACTAACACTGCTAAATAATTCCGGACATGAAGACCTAGCTCTGATTAGGTCTCCACTTATTTCTTGGAAACTGGTTGTTGTGTGACTGAGTTCTCATTTGGTTCTTCTTAGACCAAATTTAATTTAAACGGCATTTTATTCAATCCTACTTTGGCTAAAATGTAACATCACTCAGCATAGTGTATCCTAGAATGGCTGGCAAACTAATAAATAGTCTACCATAAGTTTCCTCTGGTTGACCAAATGTGAAGTTTTAATTTGATGAGATTAGACTTTAGTATGTTAGGTTATGGTTAAAAGGGGAAATCAAGGTGGAGGGGATTTTAAAGATGAGAGGTGAGGTTCTCCCCTCATTTATTTTGGCCCTTAAAATTGCATAAAAAGTAGAAGGCAAATTTTCTAATTTCTATCTTTTTCAGTAAACAAGGGTACTTTATTTTAATGGGTCAATTAGTGTCATTTTCCTTGTCTTGTTTCATTGAACCAAAATAGGCAAGTGGGTTGAAATGAAAATTTGGAAAACTTGGACATCTATGTTTACTGCAGTACCTTTAACTAGATCCAGTTATTGTATTGCCAAGCATTATCCCCATCTAATTGCTAAAGTGTAGCTAGCACAAATAGCAAGGTCCACAACTGGAGTAACAACTAATAGATGAGATCCTTGACGATAGGCAACTCTATTATAATTTATTGTGTTTTATTTGGTTAAGTTTCTAGTACATGAAGTACTTCTAGCAACTAGCAGTCCTTTCGGGGACATCAGATAAAATTGGAACGATACATAGACATGAAGTACTTCTAGCAATTAGCAATTTGTTCCTTATCAAAACACTGGAGTAACAGATTTTGAGCTTTTCTCGGATAGAGAAAGAATATAACTTATTCTGTTTTCCGCTTCTAACTGTTACCTTCTTTGGAAGGAAAATAATGTAACTAATGCTTTTCATCCAGTCTTCATCTAGAGAGGGCTGTCTGCATATATTGGTGCTTAAGAGTGTTCTTTGCTTCAGAACCAATTGCTGTTTCTGTTCTTGTGGGTTTACCATGAAGCAGCTGCTGTAATGGACTGCTTATAAATTCGACTTGATATATACTAGTTCAAGTATTTGCTTCCATGACTTGTGAAAAATGTTGATAGCACAAGTGGTTATAGAGTAGGAGCTGCAGCAATTAGTGGTTTTGTATTTGGAAATCTTTTCAAAATTATTATGTACCGTCTCTTGAATGACTATCTGTCTAATCCCTCATTACTCACCTCTGGCTTTCATTCAGGTGGCTCTTCCTTATCCAGAGCCTCTTATTCATTTTGCTCTGGTTAATGGTACGCGATCTGGGCCTGCTCTTCGAAGCTATTCACCTGGAAACATAGATAAAGAGCTCGTGGAGGCTGCCCATGATTTCTTGAGATTTGGAGGACTAATTGTTGATCTTACAACCAAGGTTGCATATGTTAGTAAAATCTTGAGATGGTAAGTTGTTAAATTTCTGCAATCCCCAGTTGAACCTCTGGTTCGAAGACATCAAACCTATGCAGCAATGCTCTGGACAGTGGATCTCTTATAATTTGAGTTTCATAACATAAAGTTTCAAGAACACCATATTAAGGAAGTGCTAATACAATTGATAATGCTCGGGTTTAGTGTTGATTTTGGAAAGAACGAGGTTGAAGTATTGAAACACGCTGCAAATTACTTGGAGTCATCGGAATCTCAAGCTTTACTAGAGTTGCTCGCCAACAGCCAGTTGAAGGTGGTGTACCAGCCTTATGACTGGGGACTGAATCTGAATCACTAGCGCTAGATTCTACCTTGTTCAGAGTTCCTGATATGCTGTTGCAAGAAAATTTGACATGATCTCATTCTCATATATAAGAGAATTTCATGTTTCTTTGGTTCCAACCCAACCTCTCATAGGCTCTTGTAGCTGGAATCTGATGACTTGGGAAAATTGCCTCATAAATAGCAGAAGTAATTTAAAATAGACACATCTTATATCTGCTTGTTCCCAATTGTTTTCTACTTATATATTATCATGTGAGTCATTAATCATGTGTTCTCCCACCCACCCCCCAAAACCTCCCCCATAAAGGAAAATAGAAGAAACAGTGAATTTTAACATATTGTAATAGTGGTAACTTGCTACTTGACTTTACATGTAGTTTTCATTTAGGTAATCGGATAATATAAATATTTTTTTATACTGGTAATGTATATAAGTTAAAACTCCTCTTGTAAACCATTCAATTGCTCTATTGAAGCATTCTCATGTATTGTTCTCTGAGTTTTGCTATTTGGTTGGAGACGGGGCGGAGCTAGCTCTTCCGTTGCGGGTTTGGTCAAAAACAGTAACTTTGGTTTAAACCTTGTATTTGTTTTAAATCTATTGAATATATTCAAATTATTCATTTAAAATTCGGTAACTTAAAATGATCAAAATCTTGAATTCATAAGCTTTAAATTTGTTTCACCCGAAAAACGGATAGAGTTAAATTTATACGTAGTTCTAAGGATATGTGGTATAGCTTAATACAAACCGCAAGGATAAATAGAAATATCAAATAGGTATTGCAAAGAGTACAAAGTAAACATGGTTGTAAAGAAGATGATTTTTAGGAATGAACGGGTTGAACCAATTTATGAAGCTTAGAAGAACAACTCTTCTCTATATAAGAATATGGTGCTTGAATTACAATGTAAACTAAAAAAACTCCGCTGTACAGAAATGTAGTCATCCTCTTTATAGTGGAGGATCCTACTTTAGATATATTTAAAAATACATAGTAGAGAACCCATGATAAATCAACTTTTCCCTAGTTTCCGCCGAGATTCTCTCTTTTAGTGTGTTTGCAACGGCTCTTGTCTGTGAGCTCGAACTCGATCGGCTTCGATGCCAGTCGGTATTGCTTCTAGAGCACGATTTGGACTCGGAATCAGATGATGATTCAGGCTCGGTATCGGTTGACCTCTGCCTCTTAAGCTCGAGATCATCTCATCATAGTTTGATTCGTACCCGAGCTGGATAACGACTTCGAACTCGGTGTTTGACCTATACCTGAAATCTGAAGCTCGTTCATACCATCTTCGGAACCCATCTTGATATTATGAAGCCTTTCTTCGATCCATTATGTTTCGACCTCGATCAATCATACGAAGGCCGAAATCTATTTCGACTGTATACAGATAGTCCCCTCGTTTCTCGAGAAAGGATGTGGCGAGAAACGATATAATTTTCCAACAACTCGATCAGATATACGCTGACATTTGCATTGATCCCGACCATGACGTAAGTGATAGATGTCCCTTCGATTCAGTTTTACCAAGGCATTTAATATGTGTCAGACAGTGGTTGGTCACCGCTGATATTGAACTGTCATTGCTTCAATCTATAAATAGCCCTTCCTTCCATCATTCATCACTTTCACGTCTTCAACCTTCAAATTTTCTAAGTTCCTTTTCGTTTTTTTCTGAGTTTTCCGTCTGCAAATCTGTGAATTTTACTACAAATTCTTTCTTAAAACATCAAATACTCCCTTTCTTTGTTCACGGAATTTTTAGATGGCAAAAACGTCTAAAACTGTTCCGCAAAAAGAGACCGCTTCTTCATCTCGACCCGCCGGCGGCGAGGATGTGGAAGAGCCCCGCCCTGAGGAATTCGCTCCGGTAGGATGCTCGACCTTAGGCAATTTTAAAATTGAAAAGCCTTCTCCGATACCGGGTAGATGTGAGCCGATGTCGAGGTACCAATGTTCAATTACCGAGAAAGTTGTCGAGAAATTCATACAAGAATGCAACTGGGATAATAAACCTGTAGTAATCCCAACGCCTTATGAATTAATTACTACCCACGTTGAAGGATTCTTAAGTGTTTACACTTATCCTTTCACGTTGGGCCCTCTAGACCCTGTCATCGTTGCCTTCTGTAAGAGGTACGATGTGACCCTCGGCCAGATCCACCCTTTTTTTTGGAGGATAGTAATTCTTATTCGATTTTTCTCGAGCAAGGTCGAAGGGCTTATCTTTACCATCGATCATCTTATGCGCCTTTATAGTCCCCGACTTTATCAATGAGGGTTGATCAAGCTTGCTCGCTGAGCAACCAAAAGCCATTCTCGAGCATAGTGAGACTTAGGATCGGGGTTAGATGGGCCGTTTTGTTCGAATCAAAACCTCGGACCTGATCCCTGCCGATGACTTGCCATTTCCCGAGAAATGGAATATGAGCCGTAAGTAAACGTTTCTCTTTGCCCGTTTTGATTTTGTGATTGCCTTTCATTTTGTTGATCCATTTTTCTTTTCTTATCCCAGCCGTAGCTCGGATGCCAGAACCGATCCCGGATCTTAAACAATGGGTCGAAGGTCTGGTATTGCAGAGACCGTACCCTGAGCGTGCTTGGGTTGAATTATTAAAGGGCCGATGGGAGGCCCGCGGTCATGGTAAATCTTTTTATCGATTTGTCTCTTTATCGGTTTGTCTGGTAAATCTCCCCTTTTCCCCTTTGTAGGACTCGGGAAAGATATAGTCATGAGGCCCTCATCTGGCGGTGAAGAAGTTCCTGCCCTGAAATAGGTAAAAACAAAGGAAGAGAAAAGGCGTACAGGGCTCCCCGAGCTCGGAAAAGAAGAAACCAGCTAAAAGATCTCAAAAGCCGAATGGGGATCTAATGTTATGTCTTCGGAAGTGGTCCGCCATTTAAGGGACGAGCCAAAGAAGGAGAGGACAATTTAGCCTGTGTACGGGCTAATGTTGTGATTCAACAGTCTTCCAATTTGGTGGAAGCAAATCAGAGAACCCTGGCCATAATCCTAGAATAAGAAGAAACCGAGATTATCCCTTCTCGATCTAGGATGATTGAAAGGGATACCGAGGGTCTTCTCGGGTAGTAGAAGATATTTCAAGGGATGAGTTCGGGATAGTTGATATTAGCAGATCCCCTCAAATTTCGGACGCCATGATTCGAGAGGCCAGCATGTTGGAGAATCGGTCTTGTGATGGAATTTAGGAGTCGGCAGATATTCACGGTTTTCTGGAGGGGCTTGAGTCAGCTGCCTCAGAGGAGGTTACCGATTTTGGTGGAATGCCTGTACCCAAAAAAGCATCGTGGCCGGGTTCTACCGAGCCTTCATCTGTTCACAAACTGGTGGACCGATTCCCAGCCCGGAAGATAGTGTTCTCCGTACCTGAGGATACCCAAATTTTTTCTCCCCCTGTGGCGATTGCTAGTTACCTTCGGTCCTTGGTGACCGAAGAAGATCAATCAGTGATGAATGCGGTGGGGCCCGCCTGTCTCTTCAACGAGGCCCAACATGCTTTGAATCGGATAACACTGATGGCATTTTTGCCGCTTCTTTTATACTTAGAGTTGTAGGTAATTCTAACGTTTCTCCTTCTATTTGTAGGCTTCGGTGTTGCATCACGAGGCCTTTCTTCGAATCCGGGAGGAGCAAGATGCCGAGGTACTGAGAAGAATGATTCGTACAAGCTCCTTAGTGAAAAACTTCGAGCAGATTTGACAGCAGCTCGGGAAGAGCAAGAGGAGATGGCTGAGCAGGTATTCCGAATATTCCATGATAGTGAAGATGAAAAAGAGATAACCACTAACGATTCGATTCTGCAGGTTCGGCAGAGGATCGAGTAGATTGGACGGCTTAACTCACAGGTAGATACGCTACTGGCCGAGGCAGAAGAATCAAAAAAGTGTATGGATATCCTTGCCTCGAAAAAGGAAGTCATTCAAGCTCAGTTGGAGCTGTCTGATGCCAACTTCGATCTGCGAAAGAAAATGCTTCGGGGCTGATCGAAAAGATGAAAACGCTTCAATATCAGTTGGATTTGGCCACTTCAGACAAAGCAAATTTGGCTAATGAACTTGAAGTGGCCAGATCTGAGGTGATCGAGGCCAATACAAGAGCCGATGCCAAAGTGGCTCAGTTCAAGATCGATGTTGAGGTTAACCAAGCCAAAGCTAAGAGCATGGTTGAACATGCAAAATGGCAAGCTCGGAGAGAAGCTCTCGAGGAGGTCAAAGCTCAGGGCTTCGATATTTGGGCCGAGATTGAAGTCTCCAAGGCGGAGGAGAACAAAGCTCGAAGGTTGGCCTTTCCTGAGGAGGACACCGATGACTCGGGTGAGTCTGAAGATGAGAAAGATGACGAGAACACGGCCTCTGATGAAGATTGTGCCTTTTAGGGCCTTGGGTAGTTTGTTGCGTTCTTTTGATACTGCTTCCGGTCTTTGTATAAAGAACTTCCTTTTGGCTGAGTTGCCTTTGTACAAAAATTTGTAAATATAAATATTTCTTCCTTTTGAAGCAAAATGGCCTTTTAAGCTAAATAGATAGTTTGAATTTGATCATTGTTGCCTTCGGGCTTTGTGGGTAGTCCCCTTTGCTCGAATAGTCTTCAGCCTTAAACAGTCGAGTGTTCATTTGAACTCGAAATAATGAGTAACTTACTCGAAGTAATATGGCCCGTAGGCGTAATGGTCGAGTGAATGCTTGCTCGAACTCGAAATAAAAGTAGCTCGTGGGCTTAGTAGTTGAGTGAATGATTCGAACTCGAAGTAATATAGCCCGTAGGCATAATGGTCGAGTGAGTGTTTGCTCGAACTCGAAATAAAAGTAGCCCGTAGGCTTAGTAGTCGAGTGAATGTTTCGAACTCAAAATAAAAGTAGCATGTAGGCTTAGTAGTCGAGTGAATGATTCGAACTTGACGTAATGTATCCCGTAGGCGTAATGGTCGAGTGAGTGCTTGCTCGAACTCGAAATAAAAGTAGCCCGTAGGCTTAGTAGTCGAGTGAATGATTCGAACTCGAAGTAATGTAGCCCGTAGGCGTAATGGTCGAGTGAGTGCTTGCTCGAACTCAAAATAAAAGTAGCCGGTAGGCTTAGTAGTCGAGTGAATGATTCGAACTCGACGTAATGTAGCCCATAGGCGTAATGGTCGAGTGAGTGCTTGCTCGAACTTGAAATAAAAGTAGCTCGTAGGCTTAGTAGTCGAGTGAATGATTCTAACTCGAAGTAAGGTAGCCTGTAGGCGTAATGGTCGAGTGAGTGCTTGCTCGAACTCAAAATTAAAGTAGCCCGTAAGCTTAGTAGTCGAGTGAATGATTCGAACTCGAAGTAATGTAGCCCGTAGGCGTAATGGTAGAGTGAGTGCTTGCTCTAACTCGAAATAAAAGTAGCCCGTAGGCTTAGTATAATAGATCTCGAAAATAGAGGATTGTTTCTTGGATATAAGATATCGGTAAAGAAGAAATTTTTCTTTGTAAATCATTATACATGTATTCATGTTTTTGTGTCAAGACTCGGGCCAACTATATGGGCATGGCTCGTTTGACCATTTGGCCCTTACAATTTTTCCTGTCGAGACACTATTGCCAAGAAATAACGAAGTAACTTCCTTTGCACTGAACTTGATAATCATCGCAGATATGTTCAATGGCAATGCCCCCCAGTATTCGAGGTTGATTGTAAGGAGGCCTCGGATACTGCTGAATTGTTCTAGTTTAGCACGATCAATGGTTGCCTCGTTAAAAATCTTGCCGAAAAACCTATTAGGGACAAAACCATGCTCTTTGTCCTAAAGGCTTCGAGTTGAATAATTTGTCCATCTTTGGTCGAATACTTGCAAGGGTTAGTTTCGAAATATGATTTGGG